>JAVTVY010011442.1:0-51726 GCA_036873755.1 Hanleya hanleyi
ACCATTCATCATCCTCATCCCAGGGATCTAGGTCACCGCCAGTAAGCTGTTGTCCAGGCATGGCCCTGGTTTGAGAGCGAGTGACCGGTCTTTGCTGGACTGGAGACACAGGAATTGTGTCCATCTCAAGTGGTAGGGAACCAATAGGCAGCAGAAGATTGCGGTGGTAAGTCTTTACTGGGCCATCACCACTCTCTGGTCTAACAACGTAGACAGGTATATCCGATTGTTGTCGTTCAACAACAAACACCCCTGGCTTCCACTTATCTGCAATCTTGTGCTTTCCCCGGACACCTACATTTCGTACCAGCACTCTTATCACCAGTCTTCAGCTGGATAGCATGGGCTTTTCTGTCATAGTAACCCTTATTTCTAATTGCCGACTTCAAAGCATTTTCTTGGGCTACCTGGAAGGCAAATCGCAGTTTGCTCCGTAGATCGGCAATATATTGCTGAGGTCCTTTCGGGCATCGTTTGTCAGGATCGATGCCAAACACTATGTCTACAGGCAATCTTGCATGTCGTCCAAACATGAGGTAATACTGTGAGTATCCCGTTGTGTCATGGACAATGCAGTTGTAGGCATGTGCTAGTGGTCCGACATATTTCCGCCAATCCGATTTTTGGCTATGGTTCAACGTCCCCAGCATATCCAACAGTGTCCGGTTCAGCCTTTCAGTAAAGCCATTGCAGCGAGGATTATATGGGGATGTACGAATCGTCTTGATTCCCGCCATCTCGCATAGCTTTTTGACGACCGTTGACTCGAAATCCTGACCCTGATCGGACAGCAAAAAACGTGGATATCCATAGTGACAGATAAGGTTTTCCCACAGAGCCTTTGCAACAGTCGTGGCCTTCTGATCCTTCGTGGGCACCGCAATTGCGTACTTAGTAAAGTGATCAGTTATCACCAGGATGTTCTCAATGCCTCCCCTATCAGGCTCCACTGAGAGATAGTTTACACAGACTAACTCAAGAGGCGCTGATGGTAATATGGCTTCTAGAGGGGCCTTCTCTGATCGAGCTTTACGCCGGATACATCGTTCACACTCTTTACAGTAACGCTGGATAGACGATGCCATGAAGGGCCAGAAAAAGCGCTGTCTTGCCAGAGACAAAGTGCTATCGCAACATGGGTGACCCACCTCATCGTGTACCCCTCGAATGGCTTCGCTACGATGGTTCTTTGGGATTACCAGTTGTTGCCGATCTATGCCTTTGTCGTCTGTAACCATTCTGTACAGTATGTCACCTTTAACAGCCAACCTCGTTAATTCCCTCAGATAGACGCCCATATCCACTCCTGTTTTACCGAGTTCCTCTTTCGTTGGAGTAGTACCAGACTTTACATGTGACGCGACTTTACGAATGTCTGCGTCCTGTGATTGGAGTACTTTCCAATTCAGAGGTCCTCGTAATGAGCTACCCGTTACATGAGGTGTAGCTAAAGTGTCGGGCACGGCGGCTTCTGAGCATGACAATGCTTCCACCCACACAGGCATATCACTGTTACTGGTGACATAATGGGACGATGCTGTGCATTTCTTCTCAGCCTTGGTCAGTGGTGATGGATTGGCCGAAGATCTGATCGCCTTATCAACCACAATACCATGGCTTTGAATCAATGCATCTACACACTCTGCTGAACATTCAACGGTCTCTGGAGTGCCACCGACGAGGGGCTGACTTCGTTCCAAGAGCCAGTCGATACGTTCTTTTTCCCGAATGTATCGTCCATCCTCCATAAGTGGACCATGAGGTAATCGACTCAGTGCATCTGCATCTGTCATGTCAGCTCCCGGACGGTAGCGAAGACTAAAGTCATAGGCCGCTAGGGCAGCTAGCCAACGGTATCCTGTGGCATCTACCTTTGCTGATTTCAGCACATAGGTGTATGCTTTATGGCGGCTGTATGCTCTGTTGTGAGATTTTCAGTCGACGAGGCAGATTTCATCCCCATGATGAGCATTGACAGTTTTGATGTAAACTGTTACTTTTGGGATTATGTACATGTTTAACCTTTATTTTTCTTGCTTGGTCATACCATGCATATTTTTCACAGACATCAACATTCAGCACAACTGAACAGGCCCCTATTGCCCAGGCAATGCCGTCATCCACTACTGTAGTAGGGACTGACACTGTATGTAATAATACAGCACCCGCCGCGCCGTTAGTGGGATCTGTTCAGGCCTTCATTCCAACCAATGCGACGCCGCAGCAACCTCCAACCGTGTTCTGTGAACGGCCTAGTTCTACTTTTTGTAGGATCAAACCGTTCTCTGGCAACTTTCCAGTAAAAAATGGAGAGGGAACCTTGGAGGAGTGGTGTCAGCAAATGCGGTTGGTGCGAGAGGATACCTCCCTGTCATCCACAGGGAAGCGCCAGAAACTGATGAGCAGCCTCCTCTCTCCAGCACTCGATATGGCGTTGGGGCTGGGAGAGAATGTTCCATCGGGCGCCAATGTAAGACCTGTTTGTTTCGTGGTGGGTAATTCAAATAGGGCTGACATTGGCCTCGTCGGCTGAAAATCTCACAACAGAGCATACAGCCGCCTCATCATGTCCGCATTGTTGCGCTGGATTACCTCCATCATCCACTCCTTCTGCTTCTCCAACTCATGCTGAATTGTGCCTTCGGCATGAACTGGAGGCATCCGTTTGGATGGGGGTAGCCGACTGACGATAACTTCGATATCTTTGATTTGTATCGAGCTACCAATTTTCGTCATGGCAGTAGGGTCCGTGAACTCCACAAGGAATTTTGGGTCACCCTCTGGGACGAAGAGTACCTTCGATGTAGGACCATACACTGGCTCCAGTTCTGCCTTCACATCTGTCTCCCTTGATTCTTCTGGTAAGCCAGTCAGGGCAACTGATCTCGAGCTGTCAAAGTGCTTCGAATCCATCAGTTGCGCCAGAGGACCTTGTTCAATACCAGCCATCTTAGACGGATTCAGTTAGTCAGAAATAATGTACTCAGCTCAGTGTGAGCTATGGTACAAGAACATTGACTGTTAATGTGTTTAACTCGGAGAGAGATCCACTAAACAGTCAACAGCGACGACTTAAATAAAATAGGTGACAAAAATCGACCCCTATTCGTCGTCAAAAACAATGCCTCTCGACAAATAGATCAATGTATAGCGCAATCACGACGGTCCCCCATCGGGCGCCAATGTAAGACCTGGTTGTTTCGTGGTGGGAATAACCAGCGAAACGGTCTCACGAATCGGGTGACGCTTACAACGAACACTGTCGGATAAATAACACCAACTCTCAAATAGTTGAAGAAAGATGGAGATATTTTATTTAGAGGCAGTTTGAGTATGTAAATATGTAAATAGATGAATATATGTATAAAAATAATAAATAGAATTTAATAGGGGCACGTCAATCAGTGTGTCACCCAATATATGATACTTCTCCACAAAATGCTGGTGCGTTCATTAAGTGTGCCACGTGAAGGCTTCCACTTGTAGTATGGGCCAGAATAACTTCAGTAGCTTCAGGTTTAAGTAAGAAGGACAGCCAGGACCTGATGAAATAAATGTCAACTTTGAAGTAATGGAGGTATGTCTTTACGGTCTGGCTGTCTATGTTGGAAAGACAGAAACAGGGCCTGTCAGGGATTAGACACCCCAATCATGTGACCTCCTGGCCCCTGATAAGGGGAGAGTTACAGGGTAACCATATCTTTAGCAAATATGGGCATTATAACTTGGTGAACCAAGGCAACAATCTGGAGCAAGGCTCCAGAGGGGTGCCAGGGTTTACAATTAGACGATGTAGGATCGGTCACACACGATTAACTCATGAATACTTACTAAAACAGGAGCCGATTCCAAGGTGTATACCTTGCCATGAAAATCTCACGGTGAAACATATTCTCATAGACTGCATAGATTTTAAGACTGTAAGAGATACTTTTTATCGAGCAGCTACGCTGGAAGATCTTTTAGCAGAGTGAAAGAGGATTGTATTTTAGGCTATTTGAGAGAGATCGGTTTGTTGTACAAATTTTAATGTTTGTACCTATTTTAACGCATTAGTTTACCGAGTTTTTGAATTGATTACTTAGAATTTTGTTTGATCGTCGCTATATAGCTGAAATATTGCTGAATGCGACGTTAAACCTTAATTCTCTCTCTCTCCTTGTCATTCCAGAAATCAAATCTACAAATAGTAATAATCATTACCGCATCATTCAGATCAGTCGACAGATCGTTATTCAACATACTTTACATATATGTTAAGAAAGCTAAATGTTGGCTTGGCTCAGCCATGTTCACAACAATTAACCTATTGAACCTACTTGAAAAAAATGTTTTATATATCAATCAGTAAAAGGAGTTCTTGAGTCGATGCCTCTATTATACAATACCGTGCATTTCATCCCCACACTTGTTTTGAATTAGCACGTCGGTTTCGCATGCATGCGGTGTTTGCTTGACTTTCGATGTCAATTTCAGCTTGATATCCAAGCAGTTTTACCCGCGATGAAATTCAAACCTGTCACATCTCATACCTCGTGGCGGATTGGCCTAATCAACAAGCTTAGCGCGTTCACTGATTGGGTTGATTTAGAGAAAACCTCTTGATCTATTTATATCCAGAACTCATATGGGTAACTAACCAGGCCATTGTATCAATCGATCCTAACAGATCGAGCGATGCACTGGCTTGCGAGGATGTCTCATCACAGGATATGGTTACATAACATGACCTTTGACATGTTGACCACATCTGTATATATAAAGAGGGGCTATCTTATTCTGATTTACAGGGAATTTATTACATGTAGAAATGTCAGCTGCTTATTTTCAGGCTTGATTATACGATCTGTTGAAATGATATATAAATGCCTGAAAATTCATCCAGTATTTTTCCCATTTTGCTATTATCACATCACATCCTGGTTTGCCCTCAGCTCACCCAATATGTTACAATGTCTATCACTGTCATAGACATTGATATCTTCTCTCTTATTGGTTAATTTTCCTCTTTTCGGGAATCAGAATGTATGACAGCAACCGGTTAGATGAATAACTTGCTCCAAAAGTCCAACTGCAGTACAAAAACCAGCTTTCACTGGCCATATCAGCCGAGTCATGCAAGTTAGCCACATTTCTTCACATATCAAGGTAAATACTAGAGTAACATTTCCCTTGATCTAGTGAAAGGATGAATTCTTCAAACCAGAATATTTTGTCACAGATAGCCAATATGAACTGAACAGCACTGTGCAGAAAGGCTAATCTATGAACTCCATATATGACATGCAGTGGTTGGTTGTATCTAACCAGCCACTGGATTGGTTGTATCTAACCAACCACTGCATGTTAGGTTGTATCTAAGATGAAATAATATGGGTATAGATATATAGGGCACATAGATATGTTCATGCTTTCATAGATATGCACATGCTCTTATATTAATAGATAGCCACATGTTGTTTCTTATGATAAAGATGACACCATGATGCATATACATGTAACTGTGTATCCATAAGATGTTAGTTTATGTTATTTGTATTTTGTATGCAGCCCATATGGGCGTTTCATGCAATAAATTGGATTGAATTGAATACCGGTATCACTTTTCAAACTGGAAAAGTTTGAATTTTGGAGACATCAAACAGGGTCACTAATTTCCCCTACAGTCTCCGAATATGGACAGCAAACTATTTATACAGCTATGACCTCATTTCAAAGGTATTCTGAGAGAAACTGTCCCCCACTGTGAGTATGTTTCGTGTTCTACTTGGTGTGTGAAGATGGTGTTTCCCAATTATGTACATTCTGATGGAAAGTGATGGAAGCTTACATTTTATACATGAAAGCTTAGGAAGTGCTGTGATAAATATACTGCCCTGGTGTGAGCTGATGGCAAAGCTAACACTGGAGTATGAAATAATTGACAAATAATGCAACTTCAAGTTTGACATCCTATCAATGACCAGAAGAGGATGGATAGTTTTCAAGCCTGTTTCCAAATCAAGAACAAAAATCTCCCCTGACTCATAAATAAATGACTCATAGGTAAGGCAATACCATTTCATGCCATTGGATTTTGTTTTATTCTATGCCAAATGAGGCCATGTTGATTTCCTACATGTAGTTCTGAATCCGACACGAGTCCAGATTATCCATCATGTGTTGAACTAGCATTCTGAAGAAGGTTGTACTTAAGACTGTATGCCTTCGGAAGATAATCTCAGAGAATTCAATCAGTCAACTGTCCAAATTACTGTGCTTTAATTAGCCTAGATAAGGAAAATCAGTTGTTTTAGTTGTAGTTTCAGATACAGGAAGACCCATTATATTTGCAAGTGGTTTCTCCATCACTGTCATAATTCAGCTGTAGCCCCTCCCCCCGGATCAATTGCTTGTTGCTCATTACTGTCGCAACGTCCAACTGCAGGATCTGATCCCAGTGATGGACAGCTCCAGATTAGGTTTAACAATTTAGCCGCAGGGGCTGGAGCATCGGTATGGTACATGGTACATTTTATTTTGGTAAGGGAACCTATTGAACCTATTTGAAAAATTTTTTCAAGAGAACTGAAATAAATGTACATGTACTACTAACAACACAAGTTACATACCAGGATACTGCTGTGTGAACCTCGTCGAACACCAAACAGGAGATACTGTTCTGGTACACACTGGATTTCAAAAGTGACCCAATGAAATCAGAATCCAAAAAACTTTCTGGGTTGCCAACTAGATACCTAGAAAAGCAAGGGAAGCAAACGCTTGAAATGCTGCATCTTGAACATCTAAATATAATGACATGGCTTGGAGAAAATAATAGCTTCTCCTGAAATGTTTACACATTTCTCAATACAAAAAAATATTTTTTTTTAGATAAAAGTTGTTGATATTGAGTTACAGTGACAACATTGGCAAGCTCACTTTCCTTGCACTCAACATCACAGGGGCATGTGACAAGATAATGTGGGGAGGAGGTAGTGACAGAGGGAGGGGTGATATCCCAAACTAAAGGCTAGACATATATTCAATACTATAGCAATATCAGTATTATGTAAAGTGCTATAGTTAGATATAGCTGCATGGGACTTCCTGATGGTATATACACAGGGACTTGCATCTTACACAACATTTTTTAATACAATCAGTGATACAGATATCAAACTGGAGGGGGTTGATTATACATACATAATCGATGAATCGGGTGGTGAATGGATAGATGTACTAACTTGGGCGCTGCATGGCACCACAATGGGCACTGGTCATGCGAACACCCCATGCAACCCGTTTCCCTAACCCGCCCTACACCTGATCCCTCTTATATCAGTGTCATATAGACATGTGTAATCATCATGCACACTCTGATAAAAAAAAACTCCCTCCATACGCATATGCATTCTTTTCACTTCCCATAAATGCATTCAATTAATAATAGATATTAAATATAGCACCCCCCCCCCCACTATTTACCCTGCCCGCTCACACTTATTTATTATCTGATACAATTCCCTATGATTGGCGCCGACAATGTTCACAGCTGTAAATCCCCTGTTACAGAAGTTCTCCACTTGTATTCTAATCAAGCTGACTAAAGGAGATACCATTAGGACAACGGCAGGGCTCTCTCTATCAGCTGGCATCGTAGCGGGGGAGCTATCGCCAACATCTGACACCGAATCCCAAACAAGAGGAAGGCCCTCGTAACATAGAGATTTTCCACTGCCAGTCGGCACGCAAACGATGCAGTCTTTTCTCTTTAATGCGACCTGGAGTAAAACCTGCGCCTGAAACGATTTCAACTCACGTACGCCAAAAAACGTTGAGATATTTCTCTGAAGAGCTTTGCTGAGAGATTCCACTTCGCCTTCACTGGCGACGCCATCTTTTTTCTGTCTTTCAATGACGTAATTGCTGACTAACCAATCGGCGCTGGTATGAAATATCCCCATCGCTACAGCCATTTTCAGCATCCCGATTGGATAGAGCTGAATAGCGCCATCTAGTGCTGTTCTACGGCGAAAGGGCCCATGTGAAGCAGCGGGTGAAGTGAGGGGGAGTGAATGAAAGTAAGCTGCTACAGGAGCATAGTTCTGGCTCAACACGATGTTGAGTGATGTCAGCAGGTACAACAGCTGACGCCGCTGAAACAACTGGTACTGTTGCCGCTGATCGCTGTATCACATGTTGGGGCTGAACAGGGTGCAGTGGTGGTGTTGGGATTGACTGGAAAGATGAAGGATGGGCTGGCACCGCTGAAACAACTGGTACGGTTGCCGCTGATCGCTGTATCACATGTTGCGGCTGAACAGGACGCAGTGGTGGTGTTGGGACTGACTGGAAAGATGAAGGATGGGCTTCTGGGGAAGTCACGGTTGGACACTTGCAACGACAAGTATCGTTGGTGGTAGTCCATAGTTGCGGATTTTTGGTCCCCCAAAATCTTTGAAATTAATATTCCACCAGGTTTGACCCCATGAGATTTTTTGTTGGCTTATTGTTTATTAATATTGTAATATCATTCAGTTGACTGGTTGATTTGCTTCAAATCAATGCATGGTATTTTGCCTATTAGATTGGCACATGCCTCACTATGTAGATGGAAGTGCGAAAGTGTGGCTGTAAATTGAACATGGTAAACTTTGTAATGGGAAAATGAGTTTGAAAACGGCGTGGTCGACCCCCTATTTTCTTTGCCAATTTTTGTTGATCCTTCGACTGGGCACAGTGTCGGTGAGTTTCATGACAATCGATTGTCAAGTTTTTTCTGTGATGGGGAGAGAATATGACCTATTTTGGACCAAATTTAGAGGATTTTCCTGAAGTTTGGGGCAAGTTCAATAGGGGTCATGGGGACCCCGGTTTCGGTCAGCAAGGCTTGCATCTGTCTCGGCCCCATGGCAAGAGCCTACTCATTCAGAAAATGTATGGTTCTATGGGGGTTCTCTCAATACACGGTTGCTGTTTAGCATATAATGAAGCAGCCTACTGATTAATTTCAGATGCCTTGGCTCTTCTATAGACTGCACCCTTTGACCTCCTGCACAAGTGAGGTCAAATCCAAGACCATTTGTGGAAGATCTAAAATACAAAAGATACAAGATTACTAATAAAATTAGTGCTGCATGTCCTATATTTGATAACAAAAAATAGTAAAAAAACTACTAAAACAGGAGTTAATAGTTTTTGTCTAATTAGCATATTAGAACCAATTGTAAAATTTACTTTAAAAATAGTTGTTAAAAATGTGATAATGGTGTTTTATTATTACATAACTATGTCATACATCTAAATTAATTTTCAGTCAGACTTACCTTTCAAACTATGGAGGGTCTTTTGTAGTTCACTCAGGTCTTCTCGGAGTTTCTAATATTTCTTTCAGGAGACTGAAATCCATGTGTCGCATAATTCCGATCCTGCCATTGAATCAGACCAAACGGAATCAGACCAAACAGAAGCTGGTCGTGTTGTCCCTGAACCACAGCTAGCATATGACATTCCATAGGTAATTTAGAAATCGTCTTGAGATCAGTAATACATGACTATATTTACTTGATATATATCGTTTATAGATTTTTATTTAAAACACAAGCCATCGACAGGTATAGTTCATTAAATGTGTATTGTAAATCATGCATGCTAAATTTTCTTGCTTTTTCTATTAACCCAGGATTTTTCGAATGACATGACCTCTCCAACAAACTATGATGCTGTGGATTTGGAAACACATCCCCTGAGCAAGCAGATATTTCAATTGAGGTAAGTATATCATTTTAATATCGTAATACCCAGTACTGAAATGTATTATAATATAATGCTGTAATTGTCATCATTTTTCACAATAGGCATGATGTAAGGAACATGGTATATTATTTGTATTCATTGCTAAAATTGTATTTTTGATCAAAAACATCAAAATGCTAATGAAACAACAATGCGAAATGTACTCCTGCATCTTCAACATCTCCTTCTTGCTTTATTACTAGTGTAGGGGATGAGCTGTCTCCCTTGAGCTGTAACATGATTTATTTATGATATATTTTTGTATAATATGATATAATGTGTTTCGCGGTTTGTGTATTTATCTATGTTTGCAAGATTATTATTTGTGTTGATCTTGTCCGGTGCTAGACTGTTTTCAATCGATTTGTTTATTTATAATCGTATTTCTTCACTCAAAATGTGATGTTTATTTGTATGTGACTGTTCCCTTTGATTATTGTCGGGGAACCTCGGTAGTGGGAACCACAAACCCCGGGGAGGGAAAAAGTAGAATCTGACGCGCGTCTTTGTATTGTCTGTCCTTATAATTTCTCTCAGGGAATTAAATTGTGATTATTTATTAATTGTAAATCTGTGTTTGTGTTGTGCTTGGCTCATTTCTGATCATCCACTCTCTACTCTCTTGGCACCTCTCGAGGGTCCTAACCTACGAACCTGGGTTGAAATACAGGGCGCCAAAAGTGACGTCCGTTACATTTTGGTGCCGTGACCAGGATCTTCGAGATGGCGTTCAAGGGGAGTGAGCGAGTGTTAGTGGAGGAAACAGATATGAAGGGCATGGCCACACACAATATCGATTCAGGATTGTGGGGGGAAACGACCCCGCTAGGAAATTACCCTGAGGAACAAAGACCGGCGACTGTTCTTCGGGAAGAATATTTACCCGTAAGAAATATTCCAGGGGAATTACGGAATTACGGAGTCGTCAACGGGAGGGGCTAGGCCTGAAACATTTAACAGGACATTCAAGCTTGGGGATGTGATATCCCAGAATGCCTCGATTATAGATGAGGAGAGTAGAAAGTGGGATCGTTTGGACAAATTGATAGATGATCAGATTTCTAAGTTGAATATGGTACTGGAGCACGTGACTAGCCGACAACAAGCTCAGACTGGACGAGCTGAGAATACTTCTGATGGTAATACTTTATCGGGATACTTCCTGCCAATAGGCGTTAGTACACCTGGGCAGGGTAGTAGCAGCCATAGACGAGATCGGTGAGGAAACAGGGGGTCAAGGATTGTGACTAGACGCGAAAAGGAACCAGACAAGTTCGGTGGTCGAGCCACGCAATGGAAAGATTTTATCGTTCATTTCGAACAGGTTTCACTATGGAACGGGTGGTCATCGACAGAGAAGGCGCAACAATTAGCTGTGTTTGCGAAGAGACGCGCAGAATTGTTAGGAGATATACCCCCAGAAATTTTGTCTGATTATGATGGCTTGAAAAGTATCCTTATCAAGCGCTTCATTCACAAGAACGAGAAGTAGCGCATCGCTGCGAGTCCAGCGTGCGCAGGCGTCGAAATAGCGAACCGCCAGCAGATTTCGGCTATGCCCTGAGGCGACTCGGGTGTCTTGCGTTTCCACAGATGCCTGTTGAGTACAGGGAGGTAAATGTGCTGGAGCAATTCGTAAATGGGATTGGAGGTGCAGAGATAAAAGAGCATGTTATCTTTCATCACCCCAAAACGATGGAGGCCGCCATATCGCATGCAGTGGAGTTTGAAACGGTGAAAGGGTTGAAAAACCCTGTACCGAAGCCAAAAATGGGAAATAGTTATGTGGGAGCTGACGTAAATGTAGTCGCAGCCGAAGTTCCGTCAGCCTGTAAACGAGAGGATAGCCCATTCGATCGAATTCAGGAAGCATTAGAGAAATTGGTTACTTCTCTTGAGGGGCAGTTCAAAAAGTTGTCTAATGAGATTAGAAGGGGAGGCAATCCAGGGGGATATCGGTCACGTAGGAATGCTATGTTTGTCACAGGCTGGGTCAACTTTCTTATGACTGCCCGGATAAATATCCCACTGCGCCAAAAGCAGAATTAATTGAACAACAGGGTAATCAAAGATTAAACTAGAACGGGTTGTGTCTGAGGCCGAAGGTACAGCCCCGTTTGGTTCTGATGTAAGTGCAAGGCCAAATTTGGGTGTGGGAGCATTGATGCAAAGTTGTTTGTTTGCAGTCGTTAGTGTAGGGAACAGCTTCCATGAGATGCTGGTGGATACGGGATCTGCGGTTAGCCTGTTGTCTTCCGCTTTGTACGAACGGTTAGGAGGGAAAGTTCCTAGTATGAAGAAAACTAACGTTGTCCTCAGTACAGCAGATGAGAATGCGCTAGATGTTAAAGGAATGGTCGAGTTGGAATTTCCCGAGTTGGGAGATCATGTTTTTGTACATGGATTTGTAGTAGCAGAACTCGATTTACCTGGAATACTGGGCATAGATTTCCTGAAGCAATACGATCATGTTTTTGTACATGGATTTGTAGTAGCAGAACTCGATTTACCTGGAATACTGGGCATAGATTTCCTGAAGCAATACGATTTGGACGTTAGTGTGTCTAGGGGGAGCTTGGTCATGGATAAGCATGACATTGTCCTAAGCAGGCGTGTTTCCGCTAACTGTGCGAGGGTCAAACTGTCTTCAAAAGTTGTTATCCCTCCTGCATCGGAAATGCTTGTTAGGGATTATGTGGATAGTCAAGTTTACACTTTTGGCGGAACCGCTGAGCACCATGGAAAGGAAGGGCTTAGTGATGTCTCGTGCGTTAGTGGACTCTGAAGGGGTAATCTTGTCGGTTATAAATGTGACTGATCAGCCGGTACATGTTAGGAAGAATACCAGTATTGCTAGTCTTCAGGATGTGACAGAGGTGGCGGGTAACATAGTAGCAGGGTCTACTAAGCAGGAACTGAGTGTCCCCTTACACCTACGGTCTCTGTTTGACAAAGCCTCGAGTAATCTTACGGCTGATCAACAGGAGAGTTTAGCCGGTCTCCTTGCAGAATTCGAAGATGTTTTCATGGGGGTAGATGGTAAGCCGGGGCGAACGGGAATAGTCAAACATCGTATTAACACTGGTGGGGCTAAACCCATTAAGTTACCTCCACGTAGGACGCCTCTAGGGCAACGTGAGTCTGTAGAGAAGGAAATTACTCGCATGGTGGACGAGGATGTCATTGAAGCTAGCAATAGTCCTTGGTCTTCACCGATTTTATTGGTGGCAAAGAAAGATGATTCTACGAGATTTTTTGTGGACTACAGTCGCCTGAATTCTGTGACAGTTAAGGATGCGTACCCCTTACCTCATATTGATGACTCTTTAGATTCGCTAGCGGGGGCCTGTTGGTTTACCACCCTTGATCTTGTGTCTGGATATTGGCAGTGCGCAATGGACCAGCATGATAAAGAGAAGATTGCTTTTTCAACCCATGAGGGCCTTTTTCAATTCAAAGTTATGCCGTTTGGGCTGTGCAATGCCCCAACACGTTTTGAAAGATTGATGGAACTGGTCCTCAGAGGATTACAGTGAGACCGCTGCCTGTGCTACCTCGATGATATTATAGTCGAAGAAGCTCATGAAAACCTTACGGTCGTTTTACTTCGAATACGACAGGCTAGGTTGAAGTTAAAACCATCGAGGTGCTCTCTTTTTCAACGCGAGGTCCCTTATCTATGCCATGTAGTTTCAGAGAGTGGCATTCAGTGTGACCAAATTAAAGTGGAGGCTGTAGCGGAGTGGCCTGAGCCATCCAATGTTGCCGAGGTCCGGAGTTTTTTGGGTCTGATAGGCTATTACAGACGATTTGTGCCAGATTTTTCCACTGTAGCGTGGCCTTTAGTGCAACTGACAAGGAAAGGGGTTAAGTTCCAGTGGACGGAAAATTGTAGGAAGGCCTTTGAGGACTTGAAGCAACTTTTAGTTGCTGCTCCTATGTTGGCTTATCCTTTGTTCATTCTTGACACTGATGCCAGCTCGTATGGGTTAGGGGCTGTATTGTCACAGCGACAGGATGGCCAGGAACGTGTCATTGCTTATGCCAGTAAAACTTTGAATAAACACCAGAGAAGATATTGTACCACGTATAGGGAATTGCTTGCCGTCGTTACCTTTGTGAAGCATTTCCGACATTATTTGTGGGGGCGACCTTTCATTGTTAGGACAGATCATGCATCTTTGACCTGGCTAAAGAATTTTAAAAATCCCGAGGGGATGGTTGCCAGGTGGATATCTGTGCTAGACACCTATGATTTTGTTCTGCAATATCGGAAAGGGGGGCAACATGGTAATGCTGATGGACTTTCACGTCAGCCCCATCGAAAACGTAAGAGGGAAGATTGCAGAGATTGCGTGATTGATCTTGCCGACGCAGAACAATCGTCGGCGCTAGAAGCCAGTAATGGCATAACTCGAGACTCGCATCACGTAGCTACTGTGGGAGACTATGAAGGTCAAATAGGCATGTTGTCTCCTACCGATTCTCCTGTCACCGATGCTCAGAGAGGAGTAAATTGGTTTGATGTTTGGACGACAGATGAAATTAGAAACTGGCAGGAAGAGGATCCCATCATAACCCAGATCTAGGAGAGTTAGAAGATTGTGGTCCCTCTGGGAAGTCTTAGAAATTGTAGAAGGGGTTTTATATTACCGTTGGTATCAACGTTCTGATAAGAGCTATAGCTTACTTTTGTTGGCCCCGGCACAAGTTCGTTCTAAAGTGTTCAATGAATTACACTGTAAACGAACTTCGGGACATCTTGGGCGAAAGAGAACGATACTTTCGATTAGACAGAGAATGTATTGGCCGGGTATGTCTGCCGATGTGGCACGTTGGGTGAAACAATGCGATCTATGCGCCCGCCGAAAGCCTGGTCCTGGCCCGGGAAGGTTTCCTCTGCAGCAGTCCGCCGTCGGGGCTCTGATGGATCGGATTGCGTTAGATATTTTGGAGTGCTCTGTAGCGGAGTCTGGCAATCAATATATTATCGTTGTTGCTGACTATTTTACCAAGTGGATGGAGGCATATGCTGTCTCGGACCACACCGCGGTTACCGTAGCGGATAAGCTGGTTACCGAATTTATATGCCGGTACGGGGTACCCAAGCATGAGTCTCACCTCTTTGCTCATATGTGCCGTCTGTTAGGGATTGAGAAAACCAGGACGACACCTTATAGGCCCCAGTCCGATGGTTTGGTCGAGCGATTCAATAGGACGCTTATTCAGATATTGGCCATGTATGTGGAAGAAAACCCGGCCAGTTGGGATGAACATTTACCATTCGTCATGATGGCGTATCGATCCACCGTACAGAAGTGTACTGGATGCTCTCCCTGTTTATTAATGTTTGGGCATGAGCTGTCGTGTCCGTTGGACTGGATGGTGGGAAATCCTCCTGGGGAGCGTGCATATTCATGTCCAGTGGAATATGTCCGCTGGTTGGAATATGTGCAAAATAAATCATTCGACTTCGTACATAGCAATACAGGGAAGGCGGCGGTGCATCAGAACAAGGTTTACGATAGGGGGTTGAAGGCTCGGGTATATAAACCTGGGGATTTTGTCTGGAGATGGTATCCTCCAGCAGCTAATGCCAAGCTGGGTATGGGATGGACGGGACGTCTGGAGAAGAAGTTGACTAATGTCACTTACCTAGTTCGAGAAAATGAGGTTTCTGAGACAAAGGTTTTTCATGTGGATCAACTGAAACCGTACCAGGGGGTCATGCCGCCAGTGAGTTGGCCAGAGCATGCTGAAGGAGCGTTGGAAGTTTCTGGGCAGCCTTCTTCTCCTGTTTACGACGGAGGAGATATACCTCCTCCTAGTCCCACCGCTAGGCAACATGAATTTATAGGTTTCCCTGCAATGGATATTCCTACAGATGCTTCTGCGGATTTGGATAGATCATTTGTTTCACCAGATAGTTTAGACTGTTCCCCGCGCATCCCTTCAGGCTCGGAAGTGACAAACACTGGAGCTCGTTGGACTAGGCGTGGACGTCCTGTTCGTAGACCATTGCGATATTCCCCATAGCCAGTGAGATCTGAAATTGGTTGGATTGGGAACAAAGCTTCGTGTGGATGTGTTTGAGTGGAAGTGTATGGTTCGATCACTGGTTCTGGTGAGGGATGGGCCCCTCTCATCAGAATCAGCGATTTGGGAATATGTGTGTCTAAATGTGAGCGAGTGCGGATTTGTTTTTTAATTATTTCTTTCTTTTTGTTTTCTCTGTGATGATTCTCTACTCATAAGCATAATTTATGCTGGATAGGGAAGTTTTACTCGAGCTGTGGTCTGTTTACCTTACAGATTGGGGAATGTCAGACGTACTGGACCTGGTTGTGGATGAAGCTGAGGTGGACAGTTTGGATGACGACCTACGTCCGGGTGGATGGGGGCATGGTGTGTCCAGTTGCTAAATGTGGATCACACTTTTAGGCAACGAAAACAAGCTTCTGGACGCATTGGAGGAAGAGACAACATCTCTTTTCCAATGCACATTATGTAATTATAAGAATAACCGGTGTAATCAGTTAAACCGTCATCTACGACAGAAACATCGCAGTACGGTGGAAGAGGCGCAGGCTATAGTACAAGGACTGAAAACCTACAGTCAACAGAGAATATGTGGATCCTGGAGAGCATCGTTGTCCGAAAAGGAAACCGTGTATACACGTCGCAGAGAGAGAGGCGGAAAAACGTCGTAGGGTGGCCATCGCGGCGGAAGCTTCAAACATGGACCTTGCCGATCGCGGCGCGCGATACAATTGTCGAGATGAGACAGTTACATTCGCAGAAAACGCGGATGGTACGGCATCCATGAGTGTGTCTAGAAAAAAAAGTTGGATGCCACGCCATGTTTCGAAGAACATTTGAACATCTGCATTTTGTTTACGTAATCTCGCTGTGTTTTGTTTATTGGAATTTTAAAACTATTTAATAGAAAAATATTGGGATATTTTGTCTAGGGGGAGGAGAAGTGTAGGGGATGAGTTGTCTCCCTTGAGCTGAAACATGATTTATTTATGATATATTTTTGTATAATATGATATAATGTGAGTGTTTCGCGGTTTGCGTATTTATCTATGTTTGCAAGACTATTATTTGTGTTGATCTTGTCCGGTGCTAGACTGTTTTCAGTCGAATTGTTTATTTATAATCGTATTTCTTCACTCAAAATGTGATGTGAACCTATTTGTATGTGACTGTTGTTCGATATAACTTGTGGACCATACCAGTGAACGGGGTTGCCACTGCCGAGGTTCCTGTAAGGTATAGTCCTGCCTGGGGAATATTTTCGGTTTTTGTTTACCATATTTCTTTGGTTTACTTTGTGGGAGCCGATAAACTTCTGACAAAAGGTTTAATTATACCTGGTTTGACGTTTATCTTTAATTTCATTTCTGTTCCTCGTTCCCTTTGATTATTGTCGGGGAACCGCGGTAGTGGGAACCACAAACCCCGGGGAGGGAAAAAGTAGAATCTGACGCGCGTCTTTGTATTGTCTGTCCTTATAATTTCTCTCAGGGAATTAAATTGTGATTATTTATTTATTGTAAATCTGTGTTTGTGTTGTGCTTGGCTCATTTCTGATCATCCACTCTCTACTCTTTTGCACCTCTCGAGGGACCTAACCTACGAACCTGGGTTGAAATACAGGGCACCACAAGTGACGTCCGTTACACTAACAATGTTCTCGGTTTGCTTACAGCTTCCTCTGAATGACGGACATGTCTTGGTGGATTCTCCTTTTAACCGAGAGGAGTCTTCTGCTTTATGAGGCTTGCACACAAGCTGATTGCAACAGCATTCGAGGATCTGCTTCGCCTGTTCAACACCCACTTTCCAAGCACTTGTTTGACAAGGAATTTTTTTCTCACAGGGATGAACTTGAGAAACATGTGTTTTGTGGAAGCTGCTTCGGTTATATTGGGACTGGAAGGAACGTCATGTCCCGACTGCGACGAGGCCATATATATCGAGACTAGCCTAAAACGGGGAAACGCATTGTTTTGCCACTCAGACAGCAGTTTGTGGATTTACTCCCGGCAAAAAGCTTGTACGAGAAGCTTCAATTCTCCACTGCTGATGTATACTGTGACATCACAGATGGAGAAGAGTACCAGAGACTAATGAAAACCGGTCATATCCGTGAGCGTGACTTGACATTCATATGGAACTGTGATGGTGTCCCTGTGTTCCGTTCATCCAACTATGCAACCTGGCCCATCCAGTGCACAGTGAATGAACTGCCAATTAACATGAGGAAGAAAAACATTCTGCTAACCGGTATATGGTTCGGGTCCCACAAATCAAGAATGGACACGTTTCTTAACCCATTTGTCGCAGAATGTCGCCAGCTTTGCTCGGACGGTTTCTCGTGGGTGAATCCAATGACAGAGACGACCGAACTTTGTCATGTACACATGCTTGTGTGCACTGCAGATGCTATTGCCCGGCCCACTGTACAAAATACCAAGCAGTTCAATGGCATGCACGGCTGTGATTGGTGCCTTCATCCTGGAGTGAGTGTGGAGTGGGGCAATGGTAGTGCACGGGTATACCCATTCGCCGTTCCAGAGCCAACGCTGAGAACAGAAGAATCACATCGAGCTAGTGCTTTAGAAGCCATTATGACTAATATACCAGACAACGGTGTGAAATGGCCTAGTATTTCGATGTTAGTTCCATGTTTCGGCATCATAACTGGCTTTGTACCGGATTATATGCACTCAGTACTCTTGGGTGTTACTAGACAACTGGTCCTTATGTGGTTACAAGGCACTGGGAAGGACTGGTACATAGGTAACCAGAAAGATGATATTGATCGAAAGATCCTGGCACTTACTCCACCAAATGAGAGGAAACGACGGCCACGTTCCTTACATCTTGTGAAATACTGGAAGGCATCAGAGTGGCGTTCTTTCCTTCTATATTATGGATTGTTGGTGATGAAAGACTTTCTACCAAACAAGTACCTGGCTCATTTTTTTTACTAGCTCACTCCATCCGGGCACTTGTGTCGACGAGAGTTACCCTGAACGATGTGCATTTAGCTGGACTCTGCCTCAATAAATTTGTTTTGAAAACTGAACAGCTCTATGGACTAGAATACGTTACTTTTAACATTCACCAGTTGACGCATCTGGCGGATAGTGTCCGGTCATGGGGACCACTATTTGCCACTTCAGCATTTGTATTTGAGGGAAACAATGGGTTTCTTCTGAACCAGTTCCATGGGACTCAGTATGTGCCAACCCAGATCTGTGGTGCTGCTCTTCTCTGGCATGGCATGAAACAGAAGGACTTAGCCCGCCAGCAATCCTTGTCTGCTCCAGCTGTTGATGCTTTGACGGAGAAACTTGTTCATGGCACAAAAGGACGAAAACGCGTAAGCAATCTTGGCGACCATGTCACAGCTCTGGGTCCACCTTGTGTAAAAAAGTTACCGGCAACACATTCTATTGCTTTGGACAGACTTTTCGGCCATCGAATGGTCCGAGAATGTGAGTCGTATTCACGTTTCATATCTGATAAACTATATCTCTCTACTTCAGCCTATACAAGAGCAACAAGCCGAAACAACTCTGTTGTTCAGCTATCAGATGATAGTTTCATGCAGCTAGAGGAACTTGTTGCGATGAAACCGATTTCCTGCAGTTGTACTGTGATGTGTGCCTGTGACAGACAGCCTGTGATATTGGGGAGAGAGCTTATTCCGTATGGACACTGTTTGTACAGAGACAGAGATCTACCAGTGCAGTCGGACTTCATGTTTTCTGTCAGACTGTCAGATTGTATCAAGGCTATTCGACCAAATGCTGTTAAATGCAAGGCCGTTTTCTTTCACGTGGATGGTCGCTATTTCGTCACCTCTCTACCGAACCCTAATGAGTATGATTAATTTTGATCAAGTGTTTATATCGATGTGCACATGCTGATTAATTGCTATTTAAGCTCATAGATCATTCTTATTGTAAATAGTCAAATTACATGATGAAAATATTACATGTTTCATCACCATTGGGCCTTATTATATTTTACTATATGCCTGGATCGTATGTGAATAAAACAAACATTGGTTGGAATCATGAAATAATGCTTTGATTCAATTTTATAATTGATACAGAAATACATTTTTGTTAATTTTTAAGAACAATTTTCTTACTTGAATGAAATAGATGAGGTTCTCCATATGATTGATTCAGTAGAGAGAAGTACAATTTTGGTATATTCTATATATATCATGAAAATATGCATGCCATTTTTAGAAGAGAAAGTGCTAACCATATCTTCAACTGGAGATCCAATGTTGTGGATATTCTGTAAAACTCTTGTAAAAATACTTTCCAAAAGTAAACTGATTTTTTGTCCTACAGGCAAACTTATTCTTACAAGATCATGTAGAACAGTTATCCCGCAGGATCTTACAAGATCTTGTAAGAACATTTCAAATCCTACAAGATCTTACAAGATTTTTTTGGTAAGGGCAACATAATGAATAAAACCAGTTTTATCAAACAGGAAACATTTGACTCTCATGCACAAAGATGCTATACTTTACGATGTGCCATAGAAGGCACAAAATGACTTCATTGCCCACATCCATAAGGAAGTCACACAGTCACATCAGTAACAAATTTGTATCACAGTGAGAGTCAAGGTAATACCGGTAATGAATCCAGGAAATGGAGAATCAGGAAACAATGCTGAATCACGTCAATGTTGCGAGTTCACACTCCTCTTCCTGAGAACGTTGCAGAAGGAGACGATCTCCAGGTAATCTTCATTGCCGACACGTGGTAAGCCGCACACGGACTACTCCAAATACTTCATGGCCAGCTTGATTTGTCGGTTGTACTCCACATTATGTAGGTAGTGAAGGCCAATCATGACGTGGATAGCCTCTTCAACTGAGCGGGCCGTTGTGACGCAGATGCCATCTGCTACAATCTGGATCTTCTCTACATTTGCCCAGGAGCCCCTGAGCAAAATCCATGGCTCCAACCTGCCAGTGACATCATTTTTCACCTCGTCAAGTGGTTTGTCGGGCTGAAAAGCAATGTATAGGTGTCAATAGCATTCAACTGATATGTTTATAGTATTTAATTGAATATCATATACAATATATTCAAGAATTACACATGCAATTCTGTGTTGAGGAGTGGAGTGGGATCTTTTTTCGCTGTTGCCCTGTAGGTTACATGTATGTTACAACATTAATTACACAACGGATGGCAAGGATGAAAAAGGCAAATTTGTGGCCTATGCAATACTGTAATGGCCCACATAGTTAACGCTTCTCATCACGAGTCCAAATAATGCATTTAACATTCTGATTTAGTATCAACACAATCACACATTGTGATAAAATCATATGTACTTACAGGATACATGTCAATCATGAAACGGTGGGTCTGAAGCAGGGTTTTTTCACTTTGGTCGGCAGAAAATAGGGTAATGTCGATAGAGCTATGCTGTCGTCAATCACTGGAAATAAGATAAACTCAATGATACACCCGGCACTAAAACAACAAGAAACATCCATTCATGTACATACATTTAGTTTCCGAATTTTATTTTAGGATGTGTGAATTGAAGGGTTGAACAAGTAATGCAAGCGCAGTCAGATGGAATCCTAAAACTTGTCTAAGTTCACATATCTTTTCATCTTATATTTGGGAAGGTTCAGTGTTCATTAATCTGCACCACCCTAACCCCCACTCACACACACACACCAACAGGTGAATTAATGATTGGACTGATATGGTATAGTATTAATAACCGTTAAGAGAACATAAATTTGTCACTTAGATTACCTTGGTCATCAGTCCTTCCTTGTGGGTGGAGAACTCGCAGCATTGGGTGAGTTTCTGTGAGTATTCCTTCGCATATGAAAGGATGTCATTTGACGAAATGGTTTTAGGCTCTGTGGCCCTGTGCCGGTAATCCAAATTAAGTCCTGAACAATCTGTAAAATGTAAGAAATCATTATACATGTATCTATCATTTGGCTGTGGAAGTCTTAACAATGCTGCATCAATACAGGTTACTTTTGGGGGAAAAATCCTTACTAACAACAAAGATAAATATTTAGACCATCCTCATAGTCTGGGATTTACATGTACATACCATGTCAGCAGATTTCAATGCTAGCCAGTCCCTCAGGATTTGAGATAAGTGGGGCGTTGTGTCAGTGATATCCTTCTGCCGAAGTGGGAAAGTCTTATCACTCAGCTGAACAATAAATCTCTGGTTCCGGTCTTTTTTCAGCTTCATCATTTCAGCTTTGAGCTCCTAAGAAAATAAAAAAAGGAAATTTAGTACACAGAACAAACTTTATATCCATTAAGACCGAACTGTGCTTAACAAGAACAACAAAACTACCATTGATCAGCTATAAATAATTATTACCCTATGAAACTCTGATTTCCCACAAAATAAGGTTATGAAATTTGGTACAATTATAATTCAGCCAAAATATATTATCCATGCCCGCTTCACTTTGTGATTGGCTTAAATATCTTAATGAAATGATCAAAAACATGGAAGAGATTACGGATTCTTTAAACGCAGGTCAAGTGATCTTACCTGTTGATCAGCCCTCAGTTCCTCTATGTCTTCAGGAAGATCTTTTTAGCAGATAGAAAGGGGATTGTATTTTAAATTATTTGAGAGAGATTGGTTTGAAAGTACAAATTTTAATGTTTGTACCTGTTTTAACGCATTAGTTTACCGACTTTTTGAATTGATTACTTAGAATTTTGTTTGATCGTCGCTATACAGCTGAAATATTGCTGAATGCGGCGTTAAAACTTAATTCTCTCTCTCTCTCTTCATCGGTCAAAGATGACTCGGTTGTCACAAAACATTGGTGCAGAAACTTAAAAAACAGGGCTATTCCACCAAGCGCCTACACTCAAAGTTTCTCAAATTTGGCGATACATATCGCATGCTGATAGCAAAATACGAACGTAGCGTGCAAGATCTATGGCGCTACGTTTCGTAACTTGTGTCTAATTCCGCTTAACCCGGGGCTAGGGGCCGTATGAACCCATGTACTTCAAGATCCTCATGGTACTCATATGAACAGTCACAATCAAAGCGTGACTGAGATACATCATTCTTTAGATGACGACTCTATAACGAATATTATGGATTAAGAATACTGATCAGCGATACGGATTTGATATTTTTTGGAACATCATGATGTCTTGCCGGCATCATTGAAAACTGTTGACCGCTTCTTTCTTGCAGGAAACAAGCCTATGTTTATGTATACTATGATTGTCTTTTTGAATTTGGTGCTAATACTGTTATATGGAAAATGGAATAGGTCTTTGGATTATGGACGCGGATATTCTCTAATGGACGACGGCTGGATTATGAATGACGGACTAGACGCTTGTAATTTCTTCTTTTTCTCTTCGAACCTTCCACTAACCCAGGCACAGCCCTTGTTGATCGTCCTGTGTGGTACACTACGTTTCTCTCCGAGCATAGGGTTGCTTTCCTTATGACGCACTCCCCTCACATTTTTCCTTTTGGTAGTGAGAGAATTCCTCCAGCTATTCTGTAAAACATAGAAATAAACAATTACACCATGTCTCCTGAATATGTTTGATAACTCCAGACGGTGTCATACCTGATGGATTCTGATTATCCAGTTTCAAGATTACATGCCAGACTACTTCAATTCATTTATTACATTCCCCATTGCCAGGTTTCATTGCTTCTGTATATTAACACTAGAGCTTAGGATATGATTTGAAAGCAATTATTTCAATAAGTGCAAGCAATTATTTCAAATTGGAAAAATTGTCGGGTCAAACAAGGCTGAACGTCTGATGTGAATTGTTTCCAAGGGCACAAAATGGCATGTAAATCAACACACGAGGAAATAAACTTGTGTAGAGTTAATATATTAACTTGGAGAAAAAGAGCCAAAAACTTACAATAGCATCTTTTGTGGTCCTGCCCGCTTTCAATTGAGGATACTGGCTGATGAGAGCCTGCGCTGCATCCAGTCGTATCCCACGATCACCATAGCTAGAGAAAGAAATGGTAAACCGTAAATATTAATCACAAAAACATGATTTCAGAAAGGCTACCTTCACTTCTTTAAAGTTAATGAACATATTCAGTGCAACACTATCAATTATCTTCTGTCTAAATAAACTGAACTTGTTAATCATATAAAACCAAAAATACTGGTATTGATTTACTGGCTCGACCAAGCACCATACTGCTGTAGTTGTGCGTTCTGTAACACATGTATATGGTCAATTCTGATTTCTTACCACATGTACTATCCTAGTCTGTCATTATAGCGACATGAGAGTTTAATTTGCAATCTCTGACACACTCCATTGACATGTACTCACACTTTGTCACAGGATAACTGAAGAATCTTGGTGTGCAGCACTTGCAGAATTTCAGTTTTTGCGTCTTTAGTGACTGCACCACTACGAAAAGCTTGTTGACAGACCGGGCCAAAAAGCAGTTTTCCCACCGGAAATTCTCCTGAATAAGGCACGCTGGGTGGAGCTGCTGTCCTGGAGGGTGTATGCATCCTGGTTGCAGGAGATTGAACATGCAATGGTGGCTGGTTCTCAGTATCTGATTCGTCATTTAGTGATGATGGTGATGGGCAGCCACTCGTGGATGAACTGAGATAGAGATTCAAGGATGGACTCGGGCTTCTTGTCGTGGACGGGCTTCGCCTCGTGGTCGGGCTTTGTATCATGGACGGGCTTCTAGTTAAGGATTGGCTCTGTGACAATGATGGGCTAGGATGAATTCTGATTTGAGGATGGAATACCTGTATGCTGGCTTGTCCGATGGATCGTTGACAACACTGTGCCTCTTGCTACAACCGTCGCGATCTGCTCCAATTCTTCCCTATCCGATGTAGCTAATGCAGACTTTAGCCTGTTCAACAGTTTAAGGCATGGCCCCACTGCAAGACCGTGCAGAACTTTGTCTATATTCCTCTCTGTACAGAGAAGTAGGGCTTCCCCATCAATTTCAGCTTCTGAAAAATAAAAATAATTTTATAAAATTTCATTGTAACTTATGGCATGGTTGTTGTACATGTAGGGTTGAAGGAGGTATCTAAACCAGTATCGGGTAACACGCGCTTGTGAAATCTGCGAGGGCTGTTAATTCTGTATGATACAATGACGTCATTGGAAGATTTTCCTCTCTCTGGAAAGGATAAATTTAACACAGAAGTAAATGTGAAAAACTTTTAAAAAGAGTAGTCCAGCATGGATACTAACAGGTAAATTGAACAGATATACTATCTTTCAGCTCGCCAAGTTGTAGAATTTTACCGCAGGCAGGAGCGAAGATTTTGAAGAAAAATCATATATGTTCCATGGAGCTCCATGTTAACTGTCCCCCAGTTGCGCAGGTCGCGATTAGTTGACAGAACAGCCGATCCTTTGTTTAGAGCCAATCTCACTTCCGTTGTATCTAAGAGAATAGCTCTCCTGGAGTTACTATTGCGAGAGTGATCACTGTATGGTGAGAGTGATTTGCTCTCGCCAATATCACTCTCCAATATTTTCCCATTTCCAGTTGAATGATTAATAGCTCCAGAGAGAAAGTTTTATTTGCCTAGTCAATCAAATTCAATACTCCAATATTTGCAAATGAAATATTTCTCAAAAATACATATTTGGATTCTCATATGCTGTAAATGAATATTGCATATGGTGGCTTACTATCTCAGGGACGTGTGCATTTTTCGGAGAGTATGTGCATTGAATAATAAGCAAATACGATGTTATTCCATCTGATATAGGTCTTCGTGGACCCTAACCCTAACATCGAGAGTTATCTCCCATTCGCCGGTGAGCTTAACATTACAGTGAATGGAGCTAAGTCAGCAAAAAATATTTAACTTTAGTATAATTTGAAGGATCACAGTCGCCTAAACATACTAAAATCTGAGCTCACAGTTGTGCAAAGTTGGCAACCGTGGTTTTTATACATTATTCCTATACCACTCCAGGTTATCTGTCAACTGCGAAATTAATCCAAGGGAGGTAACTATGTGCAGGTTTTTACAACACTGTGGGAAGCCCAAAACAACACAATCTGCTATCATGCGCACATCATTAACAGTACTCTGCTTCTAGTTTCTGACAGTACTATGTATGCACATGCCAGCAGTGTGTTTACTGGGCCCGGCAATTCTCTAAGACGGACCTGGTTCTTCTTCCAATGCGTACACTTCGCCATCCTTAAGTCTTACCGCGTATAGATGACCGAAATGGTTACAGATTGAATGCAAACGTGACATAGTTACTCTCCCTTCCGCTGCCTCGCCGCGACATTTAGTCCTTGATTTAATTTATGCTGCGGCCGCGTGGTATTTATTTTTTTTTCATCCATCCATTCTATTTTGATCATATTTGCATTCTAGTATGTAATGGGACCTTCGTTAAAGTGTTCTTTTGGGTTCATTGTGCTTTCATTTGGGTAATCTGACTTTCATTTGGGAACATTTGGGTAATTCGTTGGACCGCTGGGATGGGAATTTTTCACACCGTTCACAGCCGCTCGAGGCAGGAGTCTTGTTAGGGTTACCAACAAAAAAGTATGGTATATTTACTAGGTACTAAATAGTTTTACCTTCCAGTTTCGTCAAAACCTTTTCTGGTAGCTCAAGCTTGGTCCTGGCAAACTCTATCACCTCTTCATCATTCATCAACATCACATCCCTGCGCAAGGCCATGGTGGATCGAGATTTCGTTGATTTTAGACCCAACTGGTGGGCACTAACAGGACGGCGACTGCAGTTAACTCAACTGAATGTGGTCGATGGCTCAACTCTGGCTTCAACTTCGTGGGCCTATTCGTTCGTTTAAATGCAAATTATGAGACGAGAACTGGGAAAATTATACTAGAGATGCGTTGAGGTTGACAGCTGACAATCAAATATCGCGCCAAAAGGATCATGGTGTTGAAGACGGAATTGTGGGAGGTGTAATTAAATTTTATTTTTGTTGAAACAATCAGGTTTTATTCTCCAGTACTAAGAATTATAACGGTATAACGTATAAAATCGACGAATTGTTTGCTCGTTTGAATTAACATGATCTTGTTATTATTTATAAACAGCTATGACGCCGGCGAGATGGGATTTCGCACATCCGGGACTTTAAATTATAAGGTACCGAGAAAAGTAAACAGCATTACATTCATAGTTCTATATATCGGGAACCAGTCTTCTCATTTTCTTCTTAGAACAAGATGGTGGTCGATTTGAAACGAGAATGGACATTGATTGAAGTTCTTTAAAATTCGTCATTCGTCATGGAAAATCCTAAAAGAGTACAAGAAAGGCAGCACAATGTGAGTTAACAATCGATTGAAACGACACAAGAATGACATGTTTTAAAACGGAGTGTCACTGTCGGTGTCATATTTCTACGCTGTATTTTTCAGATATCCTGAAAATATCAGTGCCGTTTACCTGAGTTTGAGAGAAGGATAGTCTTGGGTTCAAACTTTATTTTCGCCTTCGACCAAAGCGGACTTCACTGTTCACATTTCTAAACTCACATTTCTAAACCGTTAACACTGGTTAACACTCTCTCTGACAGACAACAGAATGGGAAATTTAAATTGATCCCCTGGTTTCTACATTGGGTAGCGTGTAAAGAAGATTCAGTTAATAATAGGGGTGGGCATTTTGTTTAGTTGAGGTTTACTTTGATTCACATGAACACTTACTTAAGGTGAAACTATTCCCTATTAAGTTCCCACTGACCCCCCGAGGTTAGTGGGCTTTAGTCAGGTTAAACACCTTCTTAGTCAAATATTGATTAGTTTTGCATACTCTTGGATTAATTATATCCGTGATTCTCATTCATTGATCCATAGATCAGCGCCGGCAGTCGTCATAGCGTATTTTGACCAACCAGCGCCCGAGTACGGTGACGTTCCGCTTTAATGAGCAGTTGATAGTTAACGTGGGCGTAGATGGGCAAAATCATGAATTTGGGCTGTAAAAGTGAAACTACGCTGAATTAAAATCTGATATTTTAGGATATCTTGAGGAATTGCATCTCAGAAAACGTACTATAATTTCAGAAATTTATCTCGTTCAGATCCGAATATATGAACGGAAAACCTACACAGTTTCATACAAGCCTGGGCTATTTATCAACGCCTGGCTTTGGCGAGGGAGGCCAACAGTTCGGCAGAAACTCCAAAATCCACGGGGCTCTATATGCCTATACAGAAAAGAAAACTGACAGAATTGGCTTTGTCATTCAAAATGGTCATGGTTTGCATTTGGTTCACAAAGAACCCCTGACATTTTGTTTATTATTAATTATGGATCTTGCAAACCAAATGCATGTAAATATGAAGAAAAGGAGCTCTTTTGTACTTGAAAATCTTAAATCCTGCCTGAGTTTTAATTATTTGCCTCTGATATTTAGACGTGAGAGGGTCGCGAGAAACAGACAATCAGCAGTGGCCTTTGTTCCAAATGTACACTGTTGATGCTGTTAAACAATTTGCGGTTTTATCTAGTCATATTCAAACAATTGAGTGTTTGTTTCTTTCCTTCTTTTCAGAAATATGACTGTGTTGTCTGCCAAGATCAAGGACTTCCATGTAGGAGATTTGCCACTCCCAGGGGGCTAAAGCGCCATGTATTCTCATCTCATCAGTATTCAAAAAACTTCAGTTAAATGTGGTACTGATGGGTGTGCTGTGAGAACGAATAAACTGAGATTTCTAAACAAGCACCTACGAGAAGACAATAATAGCGCAGAATGGACTTCGGGTTATGCCACTGTATTTTTAGACGGGTCCAATTCTACCTCGTCATCATCTACGTCACTACGGAGTCACGTGAGATAGTACGCACGTGCTTATCGTCTGCAGTGTACCACTAGCTTTCGTAGCGTCAGGACGCACTTGTGAGCTCCACGAAGTTGGAGCCAATTTCTTCGAAGATATTTTCTGATAGAAACGTATAATTACGTCGTCAGTAAGGAGTGTAATCACTTTCCTGCAATCATTTCGGTCATATATTGTGAATTATGGCTGAAATAGACGAAGATGTTAGTCTCCTGGATCATCTGCTCGACGAGCAGGAAGAGACATTGAACTGTATTTTGCCTACGTCCAGCGGGGCCAGGTCTAAGTCTAAGGCATCCGTCGCTAACAATTCGAATGGTAGTAACTCGACTAAGGGAATGTCACAGAAATCTGAAGATCCTGGAGAAGGTACGTCTAATGATACAAATGCCTCTCAGTCCCAGCTAACCATGTCACTGTTGTCTGAAGTTAGAAATGTGCACAAACAACAGTTGAAATTTATGAGACAGCTCACGGCGGCTAGAGAACTGCCAAGGAAATTACAAGCGTCTAGTCCGTCATTCATAATCCAGCCGTCGTCCATTAGAGAATATCCGCGTCCATAATCCAAAGACCTATTTCATATTCCATATAACAGTATTAGCACCAAATCCAAAAAGACAATCATAGTATACATAAACATAAGCTTGTTTCCTGCAAGAGAGAACGCACTAATAGTATGAGAGAATCTGATGAATATAGTCCGTCAGACAGCGAAGCAGATTCACAAGAATTAGATTAGGATGAGCAAAAATTGACCGAGACCCCCGCGATGAAGAGGGTCAAACAATCGGCTGGCGGTAGCCATGGCGACCAGCGTCTGATCGGCCTGCCTGCTCAACAGTCCGTCAGTCTTAGCGTAGGAGACTGGGATGATCTGGTCAGCAATGTCGCAGCAGCAGTGGCCACGCCTCTGTTGGGACAGATTTACTTGGAGAAATTGCCACAGAATATGATGTTGAGCAATCGAAGGGCCCTGCAATTGAAAGCAAATTGGCGGCCATAATTAACAAAATGGCTCGTACGAAAATGAACGACGAAAAATTGAAGGAGAAGTTAAACCTCTATTCGCGGCCACAAAACTGCGATGGGCTAAATGTGCCAAGAGTTAACCCAGAAATCTGGGACTCGCTGACTCCTAAGTCTCGGAGTTCTGACATAAAGTTTCAGAGGATCCAGTCCATGCTCATGAAGTCGGTCGTACCGTTGGCAACGACAGTACATGGATTTATAACTGCCGCGGAGACGGTTACGGACGTAAAACCTCTCCTCAAAAAGGCCACGGATACTATCGCCCTAATCTTGCACTCTGTCTGTGAACTCCGTCAACGCAGGCGAGATAGTATCACATCGGGTCCGGAGTTGAATGAAAACTACTGGCGACTGGGGGCAGAACATCTTCCGGTAACTGATCTGCTGTTCGGTAACGATCTGCCAAAGAAGATCCAAGACATGAATGCCACCAATAAAGTGGGTCACAAATTGTCAACCTACCAATACTCGAAGCCTAAATTTGGCCACAACAAGTAAGGGAACTACAAGCATCGTTCTTATGACCGCACCCGAGACCAGTCGTGGTCAAAAAACGACGGGCGCGTTTCCACGGGTTCAAACCGAAGAAAAATCAACGCTTTCGCCACAGCTCCTGGAAAGAGCCAGTCCACACCCTGCCAAGGTGAGTGGGACATTCTCAGATATTGTTTCTCAATCCCCAACTACTAGCAGTAGCTGTAGCTGTAGAGATTGAGGCATTTGACTGAATCATGATTAAAGGTAACAAAAGATTCATTTATTCTTCAAATGATTGTGGGTTGCAATATAGATTTGTTTGAACAGCCGAGGCAGCTTCACCCTCCAACAGAGAGGTTCTTCAGTAGCAAAGAAAGCAAAATCATTGACCAAGAAATAGCTAAGCTTCTAACAAAACAAGTTGTCATAGAAACTGAAATGAATCCCACTGGATTTGTATCACCGATCTTTTTGCGGCCAAAAAATGATGAGAGTTACAGGTTAATTTTAAACCTAAAACGGTTTAATGAGAGTGTAAAATACCAGCACTTCAAAATGAATAGCCTAGAATCTGCATCACTGATGATGGAGAAAAACTGTTATATGGTCACTGTAGATCCATGAGATGCATACTATACTGTTCCTGTTGCAAAGTCTCAGCAAAAATTTTTGCAGTTCATTTGGAGAGGTAAAACATACAAATTCACTAGTCTGCCAAATGGGCTATCATGCGCCCCACGGTTTTTTACGAAATTGATGAAGCCAGTGTTTGCTAGTCTCAGAGGTCAAGGCCTTTTGTCAGTCGACTATTTTGACGATATATATCCAAGTATCCTCATATGAGGAATGTGAACGGAATGTTCAGAATACTGTTGATCGATTAGAAAGCCTTGGTTTCATTGTCCACTATGACAAATCTGATGTTATTCCATCACACCAAAAGAAATTTCTTAGATTCATCCTCGATTCCACAAACATGTCTGTAGCTCTAACCCCCGACAAAATCAGCCGAATTACTAGTGTTTCTCAAAAGCTGTGTACTAAGGAGACTGTAGTGATTCGAGAATTGGCTCAAGTCATGGGACTTACTGTAGCAAGTTTTCCATCTGACGACGATACAGCTCACCAATCTCCAATGTACGAGTTGTCACAGTGAAACAGCTCACCAATTACCAGTATACGAGTTGTCAGAGCATTTCCATCATAGCTCTCTAGATTTGTATCTAATACCGCTTATGCCGGTGCTAGGGGCCGTGTGGTCATATCATCCAAGTTGCCACATGAACAGGTACAATATAAGCGTACCTGAGATACAACACATATCACGAATCGTTAGATTCTTGGTATGTGCTTTAGAATAGGTTTACCACAAGACTATTCTGTGAAGTCATGTGACGCAGTCAGTATGTCGGCACCTCTTCCCACTTCCCTTATATGTGTTGTAATTTTTTCCTGTATACGGCGAGATTCTGCTGGTGGACGTTTCGTCCCCGAGGCCCGCCCCCTGTACAGACCTTTTGGTCTTTGATATATGTTGGCATTTGTGGGAAGTTGATGCTGGGTCGACATCGGGCCTTACACACTAGTCTTTGGTGTTAATTGCCGTCATTTACATCTGACGACGATACAGCTCACCAATCTCCAATGTACGAGTTGTCACAGTGAAACAGCTCACCAATTACCAGTATACGAGTTGTCAGAGCATTTCCATCATAGCTCTCTAGATTTGTATCTAATACCGCTTATGCCGGTGCTAGGGGCCGTGTGGTCATATCATCCAAGTTGCCACATGAACAGGTACAATAAAAGCGTACCTGAGATACAACACATATCACGAATCGTTAGATTCTTGGTATGTGCTTTAGAATAGGTTTACCAGAAGACTATTCTGCGAAGTCATGTGACGCAGTCAGTATGTCGGCACCTCTTCCCACTTCCCTTATATGTGTTGTAATTCAGTGGGGCCTCTTACATTACAGAGAATTAGCATTATAGAGAATTAGAAAACTGTAACCAGTACTCCTACCAAAAACATATGTTCTGATTAATACAGATGCCTCGGGTAAAGGCTGGGGTGCAGTCTGTGACTCAGTAAAAACAGGGGGGCGGTGGACTACTGAGGAAAGTACTGAGCACATCAACACCCTGGAATTATTGGCTGCTTTCTATGGTTTAAAAGCATTCACAGAATTACTGTCAGGGAAATGTGTAGAAATTTTCATTGATAATACAACTGCAGTGGCTCATATCAATAATATGGGTGATTCCCACTCTCAGAGCTGCAATAGGGTGGCTAAGCAAATCTGGGAATGGTGCATCTCGTGCAATGTCTGGCTCATGGCTGCACATATAGCTGGTTCTAAGAATATTCTCGCTGACAAAGAGAGTCGCGCTTTTCATGATGGTACAGAAAGGAAACTAAATTCTTCAATTTTCCAATCACTGACAGAAAAATTATTCAAACCAGAAATAGATCTGTTTGCTTATCGGCTAAATGTTCAGCTTAAGCCCTACATTACATGGAGGCCAGATCCATTGGCATCTGGAATAGATGCTTTTAGCATGGATTGGAGTAAACTGAAATTTATGCCTTCCACCCTTTTGTTTTGATCAGCAGAGTCCTGCAGAAGATACGGACAGACGAAGCAGAGGGGATAGTGATTTTACCACACTGGACAGCACAACACTGGCTCCCGGGTGCAATGAAGCTGCTTGTACAGAGACCAATCATACTACCAACCACAAAGAAGACTTCCATACAAGGAGGATGCAGTACATCCACTTCACAAGAAGCTGATTTTACTTGCCTGTCACTTATAAGGCAATCGTTACAAGCAAGAAACATTTCTGATAGAGCAACAAAGGTCATTCCGCTCTCATGGAGAGATTCCACCAAGAAACAATATATTCATATTCATATTCATATAGGACATATATTCAGAGATGGCACCTATACTGTGGTGCATATTGATCCCCTTTCAGTACCAGTAGAGACTGTACTAGATTTCTTAGCAGAGATTTTTGACAGTGGACTTGGTTATAATGCAGTAAATACAGCAAGAAGTGCACTTTCGGCTTTGTTGGTGTTACCCGGTAATATGACTGTGGGTGCGCATCCACTCGTGGGTCGATTTATGAGGGGCGTTTTCCAGGAGAATCCCTCACTGCCGCGTTACACCCATACCTGTGATACAAATGTCGTTTTACGATATATGAGGGAGATTCCGCCAGATGTTGATTTATCGTTGAAGCAACTTTCTCAGAAACGTAGCATGCTTATTGTTTTATTAACCGGACAGAGAGTCCAAGTGTTACAGATGTTAAATGTTCAGTTCATGTCAATTTCTGAGACAAAATGTTCATTTAAGATTAGGCAGAAGGTCAAGCAGACTAAGTCTAATCAACATCGACCAACCTGCAGATTGTAGCTTATCCACAGGACAAAATATTATGTGTGGTGACTTGTTTAAATGAGTACTTAAAACGCACTGCTCCCCTGAGGGGTGACAACTCTGAGTTACTTTTTACATCTGTTAAACCTTGCAGACCAGTATCCAAGGACACCTTGAGTCGGTGGATTAAGGAATTCATGACAGAAGCTGATATAGACACTGAACTATTTCATCCCCACAGTGTTCGGGGGGGGGGGCTTCAAATTCGAAGGCGAAAAGTGTTGGAGTACCTGTTGATCTAGTGATATCGACAGCCGGATGGGCGAAGGCAAACACTTTCGCAAAGTGTTATGGCAAACCGATCTCTGATAACTCACTTATAGCACAAAATTGTTAGAGCAATTACAGTAACAAGTTCAATACATTTCACATGCTGACAGTTTAATACTAACAAAGCATGCCAAACAATCACCAATGGTTCTTGCATTTAATATGCAGACACCAGTGTTTCTACAAAGTTTAACCATCCCTCTACCAAAAGTCTACCTGATTATTTCTAGTAACACAGGAAATATCAATATTATTATATGCTGGCAGAGGAGAATGCTTAGGCTCACTGTCGAAGTAAAGATCTTTCAAGGACGAACTTCTGGCATTAAAATCGCCGCAAAGAATGATATCTTTTAGATTTAGACAAGTTATATCTTTTTCAAGTAAATCTTACGGATGATCATAGGCTTTTTTACGCCAAATTGGCGAATTTTCAGGTGGGATGTGATGTAAACTATGTATAGATTTATGCAGTAACAACCGACAACGGGATTAATTCAACAACATTTATTTAGATGACAAATGCATATATATATCTACACAATAATCAAACATTTGGGATATGGGGGCAGACTCCCTGTGGCTCCTCTCCTACTCTAAATGTGAAATATGTCGCTGGTGTTCAGGTGACCGCATGTGGGTGATACCCCTGAACAGGCGCATAATCTACCTACCCCTAATTAGTCATTGGGCTTCGAGAGCGAGCATATGTTGTCCCGGAAAGAGAGCAAGCATGTATGTTGTTTCGGAGCAGTCCAGTAATTTGTCACTAATCGATCTTGTGGGGAAAGAAAACACGTATGTTTTCCCACCAACAATGAGTGTCTGCCCCTCGCTGTCGAAGGTAGTGGTGGTGGTGGGGCGGTGGTAAATTAATAAAATTGAGAGCGAATTTGAGGAACGTCTGAATGCTGGAGTGGCAGAGCAAAAAGGAAAGATGGAGGGACAGAGGCTCCCAGATGAAGCAAGCCAGAGGATGGGGACTAGCAAGATAGCATTCGTTAGCAGCAGAATTTAATGGCCTTGCAATTTTAATTACAACAGCATATGTATATGTACATGTATTGGGGCAAAAACCAAGTCGGCATGACCTCTACTCTAGAACCAGTGTTGAAGGCTGTCACTGCATAAACTACATACAACAAGTTAAATTACTTCTTTATGCAGTAACAACCAACAACGGGATTAATTCAACATTTATTTAGATGACAAATACATATATATCTATACAATAATCAAACATTTGGGATATGTGGGCAGACTCCCCGTGGCCCCTCCCCTACTCTGAATGTGAGATATGTCGCTGGTGTTCAGGGGTCAAGGCAGATCAGGATGTCACCTGACCGCAGGTGGGTGGTACCCCTGAAAAGTCGCCTAGTCTATCTGCCCCTAATTAGTCGCTGGGCTCCGAGACCAAGCATATGTTGTGCTGGAACGAGAGCAAGCATGTAGGTTGTCTGGAGCAGTCCGAGGAGTCAATTTGGCACTAATCGGTTTTGGGGGGAAAGAAAACAGGTATGTTTCCCCCCCCCCCATAAATGCGAAACCACGTGGAGCTGACCACAGAAAATCTAACGCACCGCCCCTTCGACAGAACCGCAATTAATCTGGTACTCAGAACTCCAATGACAGTCATGCATAATCGCGATCTGTAAGTCGATGCTATAGATGACTGTCATATTCAATTACGAGATACATGGAACCGTACTGGGATATCTGTCAGAATAATTTACATTGGCATGTGATATACTGGTGCAACTTCATACTATTGAACTGTGCGGCATGGTTGCATGTTCTGTTGATATCTAGCGAATTACTATATGAAATTTACCTATGACCAACCCAATCTCTGGTACATATTGCGCTGCGCCCCAGCTATAATGTCCAGGGATCTATGTATAAAACGAGTATAGCAATCGGAGTTCCAACGCCCAGAATTTTAATTAGATGATCTTGACCTTGACTTAGGCAGAATGCTGATTATTCTAGCAGTCTTTTCTGGCGGCAAGCGCACTTCCATCTTGATCGAGTCTAGGGCGACCCCCAAATAATCTAATACATGAGCGAGACCCACTGTTCTGTGTGGAGCCTAAGGAATTCCGAGTGAGTTGAAAACGAGGGACATCAAAGCCATGTTACGTAACCCCCCGTTCCATGGATATTCAATGGTCAGGAAATCATAAAGCAGAATCATGTGACTGATGTTGTAGTTGTTCAAACAAATCCACTGAACCGCTTTCGAAAGGAGAGAAAATATGTTTGGGCTTGAGCATCCGCCGAAAGCTGATTTTCCCATTTTATGCCATACCACTTGACTAAAGATGGATGTATGGGAATCAGCTTGAAAGCGTCACTGATCTCTGTTTTGCACAGCCAGGCAGCTTGCTCAGTGTTTGATTCTCTGAATGGCATCGTCGATGCGCAAATATTGCAGAGAATATGCCTCTTTATCTATGAAATCATTGATGCTGGCATGGCGTGCATTATTCCGTGAGGCTGACAAATCAACAATGAGGTCCCCCCCCCCCCCGAGTATTTTCCCTCTGCTATGCCTATAGCATACTTTTCGTTAATTTTCGAAAGTAGTTTTCGTGAAGGGACCAATCATGAAACCTTTTTCTACTTCCCAGTGTACACATGCGGTTGGGATACAGCCGATTGAAGATTTTTTAGTTCTTTTGTCTCAATGGGTGTAGATTGCAACCCAGTATGAAAACACTCTCAAACCTGTTACCAGTTCGGTCACAAAAACTTTATCAGGGTGTGTTCGTAACTTCTGTTCAAGTTTATCAATGTTTATTGGGGTTGCAGCTTCGATGTTAATGTTAGATGGATTAGCACATTGTGTTAAGTTTATTGTTTCGGGCTGTAATCACCGAGACCGCTGTTTCCTGTTCTGATAACTCGACGGACAATTCATCTTGGAATGGAAAATTTTGAATGTGAGGCAAACATGACTAAATCGGCATGATTGTCGGCTACAGCCCCAGGCATTGTTGACATTATTAAAATCATTGCAAAGTTCAGTTCCATTGTGGAAAACTCTGTCACGACCATATGGGTCTGAAGTACGGCTTTGATTCACTGGAGGCTGGCCTTGATATTCACCACGGTAACTACCGTATGACTGTGTGTTGTTAAACGGTGGACGTGGCCTGTTTCCTATGCGAACGACCTTTGGACAGAAATCAGTCGAATGGCTGATAGTGTAACGTATGGTACACGATTTTACTCTATGGCCCGAGAACACAGATTCAAAGATATTTTTGTCCTTGATGGACCAATCCACTTTAATGTTATGCTGTGTCAACAGGAATGCTGCTCTTGCCGAGAATTCGCTGTGATATGCATAAAATTGAATCCCCCATACCCATTTGCACCACATCGCGTTCGTAGCGAGCTGACTCAATACGTCGCGTGGGATATTCCTGACACATTACTGCTTTGTATTTGCCAAATGCCAGAATAAACACAGACAACGTCAGTTGCTTGGCAAGCCGTGCTTGAGAAACAATATGTCTTCATTTGCTTCCACCGTTCTGACTTTTTCTGGTTCAAAATTAGGTATGAGGAGAGAGGCAAGATTAACGTTCTTACCATCGCAAATTGTCCAAGATCGTCTCCACCAGTGGTAACGAGTCCGACGCTATGCCAAATTGCGTCCGCTGGATGGTGCTTGTATTTAACATCTCGGGGTTCGTGGATACGATGCTGGTCACAGATTGAGGCGGAATACCAACGACGGCTATTGCCATCCGCAAGTGGTAAGCCCCAGCCACGGGAGGCATTTGTGGTTGCGTCAGGCTAACTGGTACATTATCCGAAGATAAAGCAGCCGATAACATCGCAGTATTTTCCGCCTGTTGGCTATGTGTTGGCCGCAGCTGTTGCATCAAATTTTCTGTTTGCTTCCACTGCTCTGCCAACTGCAGACGTAAAAGTTCATTCTGCATATTTATCTCCTGTAGGCCGCCATCTTTGGAGCCATCGGTCGCCTCGTTTTCGGCTGAGAGTCGATTTCCGGTACTGAGCATGCGCACAACATTGTCCAACGGGCTTGCTGATGGGACGGACGTGGAGACCAAGTTTACCTCCAAGCGCACACATGTAGCGTTATGTGCGTGTATCGAAATTACGTCGATATTCTCGACACACATTTGTAACAATTGTTTTCGGTTCCATGTTTTAGGGGCTTTAAACCCACAATCAGCAGATTTTGACGCATTTCAGATGCCGACCAGTTTGGGTTGAGTGGGTTCAGTCGTGTCTCAAAACAGCCGCCAGATGTTGGAGATAATCCTGTAGAACCGCCAGAGTTTGGCGGCGTGTCCTCGGGGGCTTTCCGCTTCCTCTCTCTAATAATAGATCTTGTTCTGTTGGTAGCGACTTTGGCGCGAGATGCCATAGTAAATATATTTTGAACTCAACAGAATGAGAAATAAGCTTATAAATTAATAAAATTGAGAACGAATTTGAGGAACGTCTGAATGCTGGAGTGCCGGTGGTCCCCAGATGAAGCAAGCCAGAGGCTGGGGACTAGCAAGATAAGTTTGGAATTTAATGGTCTTGTTATTTTAATTACAACAGCAGATGTACATGTATTGGGGCAAACACCAAGTCAGCATGATCTCTGCGCTAGAACCACTGTTGAAGGCTGCATAAACTATACCCAACAAGTTAAATTACTTATTAATGAAATTCAATTTACTGGACTCTAATTTGATCCAAACAATGTCACCATCATGATCATTTATTACCGTAATAGCGCCTTCATATTCGGATTTAAAAACAAAAGCAGTTCCTCCTCTATCCTTCTCACTGATAATTCCGTTTCTTGGCATGCATATGGTGGTGTATCCAGAAAAAACATGTTTGTATTTCTTGTTAATGGAATCATCAGATGGAAACCAACGTTCAATTAATACAATAAAATTACTATTATCAAAAAGGTTAATTACTTCATTTATAACAGCATTTGATTTAAATTTAGAATTAAAACCTTGAATATTCCAGCAAAAAATCTTGGAAGGTTTTCCGGTAGAGCATAATGCAAGAATAATTATAAAAAAAAATAACAATAAAATTAATTGAAAAGGCGAAAGACTAATCTAGTTAATAATATAGATTTAAAAAATACAATAATGTCAGTTGCAATTAAAATATAATCAGAAATTCAAAGGTATCACAATCAGATTTAGCACTACTAATCTATCAAGATAGGAATTAAACACACTTTGCCACAATCTCCAGAGATTGTCACAAATCATCAGTGGACTAGGGAAATCCAGAGATCAGACCACAATCAAACTATGGGCTTAGAACTCACTAGAATACATGTAACTTCAACAGTCCTCAACACATCTCACCAATAATCTAAATTCTGTCTGTCAACACATCTCACGCACATAAGATAGCATAGCTCTAGGCCATGTAGACAAATCCAAACAAACGATTGTAAGTGACCAAATCACTCATATTATTGTCATCAAGTCTCGATAATGCCAAAACGGTAACTAGTCGTTACTGCATGCCTTTCCACCATGGTGATAAGTGAGTAGGCCAAGGATCTCGCATTGGGCAGGATTCTCTTCCTAAAAGCAAATCTGTGAAAGAGACTTCAAAGATGTCCGCTGGTGATTTTTGGATTTGGCAGCCATTTTGCCTGTTTTTACCTACCTAGGAATGCAACGTGAAATCTCCCACGACTCATATGATTTCCAATAGGGTTTGTCATGTTTCCCGACGAAATTTTGAAGCAGTGATTTTGGACACAATTGAAATGAAAGCTCGTGTGAAACACGGGCGAAGAGCATTTCCCCAGACAATTTTGTAACACATAATTTGGTACTCATAAGGCTTTAGATCTCCCCAATTTGGGCACACCCCCTATTAGGGGTGCCAATTGTTTTAGGATGGGACAGAGTGGGGGTAGATACCCCTGGATGATGAGCAATCAGGAATCATCCCTGGTAGAAGGGATTTCTTCACCAGTGGTTGAAACCCAGTGTGATGCAATACCAACTTTATTTTGCGTTTCGTGGGCCCACCGACATTAAAAAATCAATAAAAATAAAATTTCAAATTGCCACTTTTATATTTCCTACGAAAGTTTGGACATAAAGATTTTAACCCCCTTTTTATTCCTGATTGTATCAATTAGGCTGTTGTGTTCTATCTGAAACAATGCCAGCAAATAGAAATGCCAAATAACAAAAAATAGATACCTTTCACTATAATTTTTCACTGTAAGTCAGCGAACTGTTGTTGTTGTAAAATACTGCCAATACTACTTAGGCAATAACGACATTCAATGTAAATCGGGAACCTTCACTGGCTGTGTGATCTATCACTCTGTCTTGGTACTCATATTTCGACAGTGACGCAGTATGTCAGTGCTAGGAAATGAAGGCTATTTCAACAGCTCAGCCGATACAGCATGGTTTAAGTTACTGTTGAAGCTCGAGACGGAGCCCGGATGTAGAGAGATTGGGAGTCGGACGTGTTTTCACTTCGCTCCGAGAAATTTGTCTATTTCTGCGTATTTCAGCTGATATTAGCTCTGATTTCTGTGTAATATATTTTGTGAATACTTTTGACAAAGTGGTGAAAGTTTAGGATTATTTCTCAGTTTTTTGCTGTTCAGGGCGGTTTTCTGACTTAGTCAGTTTGGCCTGGTTTGGGAAGGCAGAGACCTGCCATTACTACCGTCTCGGTCTTTGTGACCGAGAGGGTCGGTGGGTTTTTTTCTGTCTCCCTCTCCTCTGTTTGTTCGCGGTCTGTAAATATTTCGTATTTTTATTGCTGTATATATATTTCCTTGTTGGCTTGATAAAGTTTATTGTTGGTTCGTTTTTCGTTCAGTTTGGCTTAGGTCGATTTACACATATCTGCGTATATCAACTAGGCTAAATACATGTACATATTGAAGTTGTATACTGAAGGCTAGCCCTCAGAGTACAAGTTTGATCGAGTCTTTTGTTCTCTGTTCTTTTGTTCCTCGGTATCACCTAGCAACGGGCCCGGTTTAGAACTGGGCTATTGTTCGGCCGAGACAAGGTTCAGAGATAGTGTATTATCGTATTGCTTGTATAGTTTTCACCTTCACCTTTAGAGTGGGGCTCCCTCAGGGGGGTAGGCAATGTTTATTCTGTGGGGAGGCACACTACTGAGGTTTGTGTGTGTCACTATTTGTAGTTTGTATTAAGATTCCCTTGTGGAATTTTTTTTTACTATGGCATTTAGCAAGTTTAATAGGTCACTGAGCCTAAAACTTCACGGTCTAGAGAGAGCAGATCCGTCTGATATATATCACGCATTAAAAGACAATGTTGGATCAGGACCGAAAATCCTTAAAGGTCTAGTACAGGTATCAAATACCTTGTGGAACCTCACTGTAGCAAATGAGAATACCAAAGCTCGCCTAGTGCTGGAAGGTATTCGCGTTGGAGATCAACGTGGCTATTTTGAGGAAATAGATCCAGGGAAATTGCTGGTAAAAATGAAAGGACCATGCGATTTCCCAGATTCTGAGATCAAAAGTGCTTTTGAGTTTTATGGGGATGTTCTCTCTTTACAAAAAGAGTTCTATTCGTTTGATAGACAGTTTGAAATGGGAGTTCGAAGAATTTGGATGACGAAATTCAAACGTGATCTTCCTTCAATTTTGATTGGAGGTATGAGACTTCCTGTATGGTATAACGGTCAAGTAAAAACATGTTATACTTGTAGATCAGAAAATCACATGAACTCGAAGTGTCCTTTGAAAAATAAATGCCTGATTTGTCATCAGGAAGGACACTTTAAAAAAACCTGTCCAAAGGCCAAACAGGTTCCTGAAGATAACGCAGCTAATGATAGAAGAGATGATTTGTTGGATTCTCGCTTTGTTCCGGCTGCAGGAGTTACTCCGCCGGAAGCAATGAGAAAACTCCAAACCGCTACGAGTGTCTCGATGACGCGATGGATGAAAGTTGTAATTCGGAAGATGCAGATGTCAGTGAGAGTGAAGTTTGCGATGATGTGGAAGTCAAGTCAGGTGATCAGATTTCTGATCAGACTGAAAGAGATAACATAGTATTAATTCCGGAAGTTGAATTGAAGAGTAACAACTTACCGGATACTGATAGTGTTTCGAGTCAGAATGCACCTCTGCAGTCTGTGGATTCCTCCATTAATCCTATTCACTCCGGTGTAGATGTAAACTTCACACCAAACGAAGAAGTAATGGAGGAGTTCGCAGAAAAAGAAAGTAGTCAGCAGTCTGGTAATAATAAAGCTACCTTGAACCAGAAAAAGAAGAATGAAGAGAATTCCATGGATATCGAGTCCGGCGGGGGGCCTAAGGTGGTCGATGCTAATCCAACTCCTACCAGCGATACACTCAATCTTCTTTCTGATGAGGAGTATCAGGAGTGTAGTGATCGTCCGCTAAAGGGCGAGACTTCCTTGAACCAAAGGTCGAGGGACTTGTTGGGACAAGAGAGACAGAAAGAAGTTTGTAGGAAGGAAAAAAAAAGACAAGAGAGAACAAAGGAAAAAAAGATAAGAAAGGTCAAAAAGAATTACCCAAAATAAAACGTACATAATGGCTAAGCTAACCTTATATATCTTGGCTTGGACAGCTTTATGTTTTATTCCTATATACGGACTAAAGATGGCTCAGCCACCAACTATCGTTCAGTGGAATTGCAGAGGAGTTTGGCCAAATTTGAATGAACTCCAATTATTAACTCAAGATTATGAACCATCAGCTTTTTGTCTCAACGAGACCTTTCTGAAGAAAGCAGATAAAGATAAATTTAAATTTCGCCAATACACACCTTATCATTCCTACGCTTTAGACGAAAATGGAAAAGCTACTGGTGGTTCCTCAATATTGGTTAAAATGGGTGTTTTACACAGTCCTGTTGATTTAGTGACAGATTTACAAGCTGTAGCAGTTCGTATTACCTTGAATTCTGTTTTCACATTATGCACGGTGTACATACCTTCTTCTGGTAGTCTCCGGCTAAATGAACTTCAAGATCTTTACGATCAGCTCCCGAAACCTTGTTTATTGATGGGTGATTTTAACGGTCGTAACATCCTCTGGGATAACGAAGACAATTGTAAAGGTAAAATTCTCGAAAATTTTATATCAAATAATTCTTTGTGTATTTTTAATGATGGTTCTTATACACATTTGTCCTCGGCCCATGGAACCTATACAGCATTGGATATCTCACTTTGCGACCTTCCTATTCTTGAAGAATTTTCCTGGTCTGTTCATGATGACCTTTGTGGAAGTGATCACTTTCCCACTGTCCTTAAAGCTGTTCATTCAGCTGATGACCCTCATTTCACAAGGTTTAATTTCAAGAAAGCAAACTGGCCCGAGTTTGAAAAGCTTTGTTCACAAAAACTACAATCAGTCTCCTTCGCTGATGCTTCAGATCCTATACAGCTATTCTCAGATATGTTGATAGAAATTGCCAACCAAACCATTCCCACATCTTCAGGAGTTGCTCATATTAAGAAACCTTGGTTTAATGATGACTGTAAAGAAGCAAGAAAATGTAGGAAGAAGGCTGAACGATATTTCCGCCGACATCCTAATCCTGAAAATTTGAAAGATCTTAGAGTTACAAGAGCTAAAGCTCGTAGAACCATGAAACAGAATAAACGTGATTCTTGGAGAAATTATGTTTCTAAGATAAATACTCATACTCCAATAACAAAAGTTTGGAATATGATTCAAAGAATAAAAGGTAAAAGCTCCAAGTCCAGCGTTCATCATCTCAACGATGGAAATCAGGTGATTACTGACAAAGTAGAAATTGCAAATAAATTAGAGAAACAATTGCCAAAAACTCTTCATCAGAAAACTATGTACCTAAATTTCAAAGTTTCCAAAAAAGAGAAGAGAAAAAGGAAATTAAATTCACTTCCGGTAACCATGAAGGCTATAACGCTTCGTTTACAATTGAAGAACTTCATGCTTCTCTCACGAAAGCTCATGATTCTGCTGCAGGCCCTGATAATATTCATTATCAGCTTTTGAAACATCTACCGGAATCATCTCCAGAAATCCTATTACGCATATTCAATAGACTTTGGTATAGAGAAGAATTTCCTCCGTCCTGGCACAATGCCATAGTTATACCAGTACCAAAGCCTGGTCGTGACCATACAGACCCTGGTAATTATCGTCCGATTTCACTGACTAGTTGTGTCTGCAAAACTATGGAACGCATGATAAATGATCGCCTTGTTTGGTACCTGGAAACTGAAAAGAAACTTACTGATATTCAAGCTGGTTTCCGAAAAAATAGAAGTACCATTGATCATTTAGTCAGATTAGATTCGTATGTTAAGAATGCTTTCGCCAAGAACGAACATGTGGTTTCTATCTTTTTTGATTTAGAAAAAGCCTACGATACTACATGGAAATACGGGATTCTTAAAGATCTTCAAAAGATGGGATTAAAAGGTCGTTTACCCGTTTTTATTTCCAACTTTTTGAATGACAGACAATTCCAGATTCGTTTGGTACAACTATGTCTGATCATTTTGATCAAGACCAAGGTGTCCCACAGGGCAGTATTTTGTCTACTACTCTGTTTAGTATCAAGATCAACAGCTTGGCTGCAGTTCTGAATAAATCAATTGATGGCTCACTTTTTGTAGACGATTTCAATATATCGTGTAGTGGGAAAAGTATACACAATACTGAGAGAACATTACAACTTTGTTTACACAGAATTCAGAAATGGTGTCTAGAAAATGGTTTCAAATTCTCCAGAGCTAAGACAAATTGTATACACTTTTGCAGAAAATATTTCCAGCACGAAGATCCAGTACTTACCTTAGATGGAACTGAAATCAAAGTGGTAAAAGAGGTCAAATTTCTAGGCATATTGTTTGATCAACGACTAACTTTCAAATCTCATATAAATTGCTTAAAAGCCAAATGCACGAAAGCTCTGGATTTGTTGAAAGTAGTTGCCAGCTATAAGTGGGGAGGAGATCAGCAAAATCTCCTTCATTTATATCGATCATTTGTTCGTTCCAAACTCGATTATGGTTCTATTGTTTACAATGGTGCAAGCAAGTCAAACTTGGCAAAGCTAGATCCTAGTTCCAAACTCGATTATGGTTCTATTGTTTACAATGGTGCAAGCAAGTCAAACTTGGCAAAGCTAGATCCTATTCTCCATCAAGGACTAAGACTTTGCCTCGGTGCGTTCAGAACATCACCTAAAGAAAGCTTGTATGTCGTAGCGGATGAATTTCCTTTAGAACTTCGGAGAATTAAATTATCACTGCAATATATCACAAAACTGCGTTCGAACCACTCAAATCCTGCATATAACTGTGTTTTCTACCCTGAGTACGCAGATTTATATTCGCAAAAACCCTCGATTATTCCACCTCTTGGAATCCGTATGAAACCACACCTTATAGCAGCTGGTATTAAAGTTAGCCAGATTTTACCTAACGAGCGCTTGCCAACTCCACCATGGCAGTTAGCCACGCCAGAGGTAGATATTTCACTGACTAAATATAAAACGGCAGACACGAGCCAGCTCGTGTCTACTAAGAGAGAAATACAGTTCACATCAGGCTATTTATACAGATGGTTCTAAAGATGGTGAGAGAGTAGCATGTGCTACTATCTTTAGTTCCAAAACTAAAACGTATCGACTGCCAGGTAAAAGTTCCATATTTACTGCAGAAGCAAAAGCTCTATTATCTGCTTTAGAAGGTATTGGATCCACTAGGAGGAAAAATATGTCATATTCTCAGATTCACTGTCATGCCTCAAAGCAATTAAAAATGGAAATTCCACTCATCCCACCATCTTGGAAATTCTACAATTATATGACACCAGATTTGATCAACAGATAGATATTGTGTTTTGTTGGGTGCCTAGTCACGTGGACATCAAAGGCAACACTGAAGCTGATACATTGGCCAAGGCAGCTCTAGATGAAGAAGTTGACCCTGTTGGAATACCATACAGCGATTTCAGACCATCTATCTGCGCTTATGTAAGAAAGCTGTTTCAATCTTTGTGGGATACTATGGATAATAACAAACTTCACGAGTTCAAAAAACCGGTTGGTTATACTCACCTGAACAGTCATAAACGTTTCGACCAGGCCATGATTAGACGATGTAGGATCGGTCACACACGATTTACTCATGAATATTTACTAAAACAGGAGCTGATTCCAAGGTGTATACCTTGCCATGAAGATCTCACAGTGAAACATATTCTCATAGACTGCATAGATTTTAAGACTGTAAGAGATACTTTTTATCGAGCAGCTACGCTGGAGGATCTTTTTAGCAGAGTGAAAGAGGATTGTATTTTAGGTTATTTGAGAGAGATTGGTTTGTTGTACAAATTTTAATGTTTGTACCTGTTTTAACGCATTAGTTTACCGAGTTTTTGAATTGATTACTTAGAACTTTGTTTGATCGTCGCTATATAGCTGAAATATTGCTGAATGCGACATTAAACCTTAATTCTCTCTCTCTCTCGAAACGCTGCAGCATGGCGACGAGGTTTATATGGGCGTAGGCAAGCATGCTGGCCCTCAGGTGGGTGTACTGGGGCTGCGAGCCGTCGTAATGTGTTAGTATGTGGCCTAATGGGCATCTTTTGGGCGCGCCAACCAGGGTGCCGCTTCGGCGGGTGTCTCTCACGAGGAAATCCAGCTCTCCCTGGTCGGTCACAAGCCTCCGGGTTAGGCTTTTGCCATCAGCTTTGCTGTCCTGTGTGAACTTTCAGATGAGGCCGCAGCCCTGGTCGCGGTTCTCTGGAAGCCAGACCTCAGTTTGTTTCTTGAATGTGATAATGGCTTCACAGACCTTGAGGTTTTTCAGGAGACCAGACTCTGTAAGAAAGGCAAGCAGGGGCGTTGGGGCCCAGCCCTGCTATGCGAAATGCCTTCCGAACCAGGCAGAGATGACGGGGTGGAGTTTTTCTTCGAAGTCCCATTCCTGGACCTCGGCAAAGCCGGTGCCGATATCCTGAGGAAGGGGGCCGTTGATCGAAACACGGGGCATGCGGTGGGTGGGGTGCCCAAATCGCTCGAAATATGGCTTAGCCTCACCTTTCCCTCGGAAGCTGGCGGGGCAACAGGCTTTCATGTCAGTGCTGACGATGTCCCTCGTATCGTAGTCCATTCCATTCCAGAGCCCGCCATGGCCGTGTTCCACACAGGCCTTCTGGATGTCGTCGAGGAGGCCGGACGGGGTCGGCTTCCAGCCGTTGTGCTCTTTTGCCACGATGCTTGCCGCGTGGTTCACGCCAAAGGCCCGGGCGGCCAGGGTCTCGTCGCCCAATTCGGCACAGGCTTCTTGGCGTTTTCGGTGGGCCTCCTGTGTCCTGAAGGTGCGACCGTCTTGGAGCACAAACTAGTCGACGTTGAGCTGTTTATCTCCACCGCCGAGAAGGCAGACAGCTAGTGGCTCATCCTGAGTGGCCTCTCTGATTGCTTCCCAGACGTCGCCCTCGTAGATGTAGACCTGCCTGGAAGCGGGAAAGTGCAGGTCTTTGGACCAGGCGTGGCCGTTGTGGCAGATAAGTTCTATTGGTCGATGGAGACCTCTACCAAATTTTCCGCTGTTGTAGACGTCCTCGCCGGCGATGTCCCGCAGTATAATTGCACGCTTGAGGACCTTCTCAAGACCTGCAACGTCATTGACCGTGGCGCCTCTGTCATGGACCATCTCCTCCCACTCCTGTATTTTCCGCCTTCTCGTGGGGGTAAGGCCCTGACCCCTGAGCGCACCTTCGGAATGCTCCACCACTCTTTGTGCAACGCAGTTGAGGTCGCCATGTCTCATAGGGACCAAATTAGCAGGGTCTGGCTCTCTGAGCGGATAAGAGGCCGTAAACGACTGCAGTGACAGAGTAGGAATTATTGTAGTAGACCTTGTCGATGCCTGTCAGAACACCGGGCGCAGTGACTCGGGTGAGCACGACCACAGCCTCTCCCTTCTTTCTCTCCGTCCTCACTGGGTCGAACTTGTCTTCCACGACCCAGCCCTCGTTATCTTTTAGATGACGTAGGAACTTTATCCTCATGATATATTCATCCCCAGGAAGGGCCCTGAGAAGCCTTGTCGCTCTCTCGTCTGTCATTGTGGCGTCCAGGAACATACGGGCCCGGTCTTCGAAAACGTCGTCGATGCCCGGCGGCTTTATGGAGCACCATGTAGAGAAGATCGCGGCGGCGCCGTCGACTTCAAATTCATCTTTGGCGTTATAAATTATGCGAACCCACGGGTCGAAGGCGACGCCCGGGAGCCTCACCGGGTGAGGAACCTGGGTGTCCAGGTCGATAAATTGCCCTTCGGGAACCGACATTTTTGCAAGAATGTCAGGACCTTCCCGGGCGATCCGACTGGCTAGAGACTTGGGCCACTCCCCCCAACGGTGTGGCCGTGCAAGTCTTTCCGTAATTCGCCGCAGGTGCGGGAGCCGCTCGGTAGGTTTCTTTTGCACCTGCTGCACATAGGCTCTGGCTCGCAGCGAGGCCGTGACCGAATCGTCGAGTTGCCGCAACTCACGGGTGCGCTGTCCTTTCTTACGGAAGTCTTCCACATCACCTCGCAGGGCGGGAATCCTCCCCTTTTTTAGCGCCCGATCGACTCTCTTTCGAAACTCGGCAACTATAGTTGTGATTGTGAATTGTCGAACTTTATCTATACACCATGCAAACATATTGTGACTGGTGACCTTGATGTGGTGAGTGATAAGGATCTGAAATTACTCCTGATGAAAGGACCTAAATATAGAGAGCCGAGAAGAATAAATCTGAAGGCGGACCAGAAGATAGTCCTGACTGCATTAGAACAGTACGTTATTGATTGGTCTAAGCGAGAAAAAGTTGAATCTACAGTACTCGCTGATTGGCTGGACCTCACCAAGAGCAAGGTCGTTGAAACAATCCGCCATATTGACAGAAGTACTCTTCCCCAAGCAAAACAAGTACTGAGAAACCTCAATTCGCAAGAAGTTCTAGCGAATCTCCAGAGTAAATTCGTCATAGTCCCAGCAGACAAAGCTCCGAATAATATAATATTCATATGTAAATATTACTATTACCAGGTGCTGGTTAAAAAATTGAGTGTAGACATATCTTCATCAAATACATCTACTTACTCCCAAACTGCATTTACTCTGGAAGATTTATTTAACAATCACAAAAAGTTTCTCAGGGAAGGAGGTATTTGTCTTCCAACCAATCATAGCGACATACCAAAATATACTGACTCCCAAAAATGCATAAATCACCATACAAAGCTAGATTCATAGCTGGTTCTAGAAGCTGCACCACCAAGCTTCTTTCAACCCTATTGACGAGGGCCCTTCAGGAGGTAAAAGCTTTGGGAAAGGTATTGCGCCACTATTTTCAAGCAACTCTATAAACAAAGAAACATCCCATGAATGATATCTCTGAGGGCGTAGTAGAGCTAAAGAATGCTTTATGGCTTTCGACATTAATATATCTACGATCAGTTTTCTTGAACACAGATACTATTAATGAACTTAGACGGTCAATAAGGTCCTGATGAGGGATTGTAGTACAGAGAGTCGAGAAATCCCATGTGGATACATGTCTGTACGGTATGTGACCTTTAGCATCAAGCTCTTCCGTAAGACATTTTGAGTTTTTCAATATCCACATACATTCAACGCCAGAGTTCTTAGAAATAGTGGTGTAATACCTTTCCCAAAATGCTTACCTCCTGAAGGGCCCTCGTCAATAGGGTTGAAAGAAGCTTGGTGGTGCAGCTTCTAGAACCAGCTATGAATCTAGCTTTGTATGGTGATTTATGCATTTTGGGGAAACCAGTATATTTTTTGGTATACTATGATTGGTTGGAAGACAAATACCTCTTTCCCTGAGAAACTTTTTGTGATTGTTAAATAAATCTCCAGAGTAAATGCAGTTTGGGAGTAAGTAGATGTATTTGATAAAGATATGTCTACACTCAATTCTTTAACCAGCACCTGGTAATAGTAATATTTACATATGAATATTATATTATTCGGAGATTTGTCTGCTGGTACTATGACGAATTTACTCTGGAGATTTGCTAGAACCTCTTGCGAATTGAGGTTTCTCAGTACTTGTTTTGCTTGGGGAAGAGTACTTCTGTCAATATGGCGGATTGTTTCAACGACGATGCTCTTAGTGAGGTCCAGCCAATCAGCGAGTACTGTAGGTTCAACTTTTTCTCGCTTAGACCAATCAATAACGTACTGTTCTAATGCAGACAGGACTATCTTCTGGTCGGCTTTCAGATTTATTCTTCTTGGCTCTCTATATTTAGGTCCTTTCATCAGGAGTAATTTCAGATCCTTATCACTCACCACATCAAGGTCACCAGTCACAATATGTTTGCATGGTGTATAGATAAAGTTCGACAATTCACAATCACAACTATAGTTGCCGAGTTTCGAAAGAGAGTCGATCGGGCGCTAAAAAAGGGGAGGATTCCCGCCCTGCGAGGTGATGTGGAAGACTTCCGTAAGAAAGGACAGCGCACCCGTGAGTTGCGGCAACTCGACGATTCGGTCACGGCCTCGCTGCGAGCCAGAGCCTATGTGCAGCAGGTGCAAAAGAAACCTACCGAGCGGCTCCCGCACCTGCGGCGAATTACGGAAAGACTTGCACGGCCACACCGTTGGGGGGAGTGGCCCAAGTCTCTAGCCAGTCGGATCGCCCGGGAAGGTCCTGACATTCTTGCAAAAATGTCGGTTCCCGAAGGGCAATTTATCGACCTGATGACCCAGGTTCCTCACCCGGTGAGGCTCCCGGGCGTCGCCTTCGACCCGTGGGTTCGCATAATTTATAACGCCAAAGATGAATTTGAAGCTCCATTTGGCGCCGCCGCGATCTTCTCTACATGGTGCTCCACAAAGCCGCCGGGCATCGACGACGTTTTCGAAGACCGGGCCCGTATGTTCCGGGACGCCACAATGACAGACGAAAGAGTGGCAAGGCTCCTCCGGGCCCTTCCCGGGGATGGATATATCATGAGGATAAAGTTCCTACGTAAGCTAGATGAGGTGGGATGGGTCGTGGAAGACAAGATCGATCCAGTGACGACCGAGAGAAAGAAGGAACAAGATGTAGTCGAGATCACCCGAGTCACTGCGCCCGGTGGTTTGACCGGCATTGACAAGGTGTGCTACAACCATGCCTACCCTGTCACTGCAGTCGTTTACGGCCTCTATCCGCTCAGAGAGCCAGACCCTGCTAATTTGGCCCCGATGAGAGATGGCGACCTCAACTGCGTTGCACAAAGAGTGGTGGAGCATTTCGAAGGTGCCCTCAGGGTCAGGGCCTTACCCCCACGAGAAGGCAGAAAATACAGGAGTGGGAGGAGAGGGTCCATGACAGAGGCGCCACGGTCGAGGACATTGCAGGGCTTGAGAAGGCCCTCAAGCGTGCAATTATCCTGCGGGACATTGCCGGCGAGGACGTCTACAACAGCGGCAAATATGGTGGAAAAAATCACTATCGGCCCATAGAACTTATCTGCCACAACGGCCACGCCTGGTCCAAAGACCTGCACTTTCCCGCTTCCAGGCAGGTCTACACCTACGAGAGCGACGTCTGGGAAGCAATCAGAGAGGCCACTCAGGATGAGCCACTAGCTGTCTGGCTTCTCGGCGGTGGAGATAAACAGCTCAACGTCGACCAGTTTGTGCTCCAAGACGGTCGCACCTTCAGGACGCAGGAGGCCCACCGAAAACTCCAAGAAGCCTGTGCCGAATTGGGCGACGAGACCCTCGCCGACCGGGCCTTTGGCGTGAACCATGCGG
>JAVTVY010011444.1:0-56411 GCA_036873755.1 Hanleya hanleyi
TTCAAACTTGAGAAGGTGCTTCACATCAGTTGGACGGCCATTGATATTGATTTTCATTGAGGTACGTAATCCAAGATGGCCGCCATCGATCATATTGGATTCTGTCCGTCCCACATCTTGTGAACGCGATATCTCAGGAACAATTCGACCAATCGACTTCAAACTTGAGAAGGTGCTTCACATCAGTTGGACGGCCATTGGTATTGATTTTCACTGAGGTACGTAATCCAAGATGGCCGCCATCGACCATATTGGATTCTGTTCGTCCCACATCTTGTGAACGCGATATCTCAAGAACAATTCGACCGATTGACTTCAAACTTGAGAAGGTGCTTCACATCAGTTAGACGGCCATTGGTATTGATTTTCACTGAAGTACGTAATCCAAGATGGCCGCCATCGACCATATTGGATTCTGTTCTTCCCACATCCTGTGAACGCGATATCTCAAGAACAATTCCACCAATCAACTTCAAGCTTGGGAAGGTTCTTCACATCAGTCAGACGGCCATTGGTATTGATTTTCACTGAGGTACGTAATCCAAGATGGCTGCCATTGACCATATTGGATTCTGTCCATCCCACATCTTGTGAACGCGATATCTCGACAACAGTTTGACCAATCCACTTCAAACTTGATAATATGCTTCGCATCAGTTAAACGGCCATTGGTTTTGATTCACTGAGATACGTAATCCAATATGGCTGCCATAGACCATATTGGATTCACTCCGTTCCACATCTTGTTAACACGATATCTCAAAAACAAATCAACCAATCGACTTCAAACTTGGGAAGGTTTTTCACTTCAGTTAGACGGCCATTGGTATTGGTTTTCACTGAGGTACATAATCCAAGATGGCTGCCATCGACCATATTGGATTCTGTCCATCCCACATCTTGTGAACGCGATATCTCGAGAACAGTTCGGCCAATCGACTTCAAACTTGAGAATGTGCTTCACATCAATTAGACGGCCATTGGTATTGATTTTCACTGAGGTACATAATCCAAGATGGCTGCCATTGACGATATTGGATTCCATCCGTCTCGGATCTTGTTAACGTGATATCTCGACAACAATTTGACCATTCAACTTCAAACTCGAGACGGTGCTTCACATCAGTTAGACAGCGATTGGTATTGATTTTCATTGAGGTAGTATGTAATCCAAGATGGCTGCCATTGACCATCTTGGATTTCACTCACCCATATTGTACCCATCTGTGTTGTGAACGCGATATCTTGATCTATTCCACTTATCGATTTATAAACCTCACCATCCACAAATCCATATACAACTGCAGACTTACATTCCAGTGTTACACTACCCATTACTGCTTCCCAAACCTCCTCAAATTGTCTCAACAATTCCAGATGAACGTCTCTTTCCACATACACATATCAACTTTCCAAGTTATATTTAAGGAGATATTGGAAGCGTATATGCTGTATGCTCTCAAACAGGCTACTTGGCGGAGGACCTGCTAGCTACTCAGCTTGTCTATCTTGAGTTCCAATTTTGTTTGAGTGGATAAACTAAGGAGAGGTTGAGGTCAAAGTCAAAGGTACTGCGGCACAGACAGTCATTGAAAATTGCAAGTTTTTTTGTGACTTGATTCATCAGTGGTAGAAGATGTGTTGCACATCAAACTTGATGTCAAGGTATATTGCATTGGATATATGGAAGACGTGTGACATACAAAAATTTAGGTCAAAGGTCAAGGTCACTGGAACCCAACAATCTGGACAAACTGTTGAGTACCAAAGTAGAGGTCAAAAGATTATTGTCAAGATCACTCAGCCCGAAGATCAGGAATTAGTTGAAAATCTTGATTGTACCCACAAGTCATAGCAACCATATTCATTCTGAAATGTGATCTCTCCAGTTCTAGATTGCACATTTTCACCTTCAGATATAGCTTGACATCAAGAAGGAAGCTGATTTTGAAGTCAAGAGTCTCGGAATGCTGTATTTTGGGAAAACTAATTATTCCTACGAAGTAGGCTCTCATTTGCAAATTGTCCAGTACTGAGTGAGTCAGTTCATCCGAATCCTTTAGTCGGCAAAATAAAGAGAACTGTTGATATTAGAACCTTGATTTGTGGCATGAACGTGCATTAGGGGACTATTACCAGCAAGTTCTGAGCTGACCTACTTTTGATGAAAATTTTCCTGTAACATTACGCTTGCACCCCCAAGTCATCTTCCTCGCCCTACTTCGTAGGTCCTGTGACGTTAGCCACTCATGTTACTCATCAAACTAAAAACTAAAAATTTGTTTGTTTCTGCAGGTGTATATTGAAGTCAATCTGTCTGTCTTTATCTAATCGTCGTGAGCAGATCCATCCTGCCTTCACTATGCATTGTTTCTGTTTCAGTGTGTTTGTAGCCCAGTTTCCAGACTATACTCAGTCCTTAATTGATCATCTGGTCAATGTGAAAATAAGCCACTGGGACAGGTAAGATGATTATTATTGTTTTATTTTTTTATTATTGATAATTTGAAATCAAGACTCGTTATATAAATAGTCGCATTCGTAAAAGATCATTTATCAGAATGTATGTACAGGTAGTAATGTAAGAATACTTGGACGTTGACACAGAAGTTTTTAGTTTGTGTGTCCTGATTACATAGAATGTTCTTGTATTTGAAGTGACCCCCATCTACTCTGAGTTATATTTCTGAAAGTACTGGCAAGTCTCTATTTAAGACTGATATTTCTGCACAATATTTTTCAGGTGGTCACTGTAAATTTCTGAGAAGTTTCTGGGGAGTCTTCATGAGTACTCTTTGACACTAACTTCATTCATTCTGTAGTTCATATTTTTTTACAATCTCCATAGTTTATACTATTTTCTTGTACTGCAGTGCTATGAGGGAGATAGCAGCCAAGGCTCTCCACAACCTTACCCCACAGGCCCCAGATTACATGTCTAACACAGGTGAATACTTTGGGTATACAGGTTTGAGAGCTGTAGAAAACTCCTATCCACAGAACCCTTGAAAATTATTGTGAGAATGGTCATGCTGGTTGAGGCATTGTATATATGGTTTTGATGTCTCTCGATGGGTCCAATTACACGATCTTTATACACAAAACGACTTCTCCATTCACGCTTCAAAATTAGCCTTGATAGATCGGACTACGGAAAGCATTCGAATCTGAGGTGTAAATTTTCATCTACAAACCAGAGATGAGCCAATCAGAAACTGTGTGTGTAGAGTGATTTATTCTTTTAGTTAGTCATTGCTCCTAATTTGGCCACAGGGCTGGCCCCTGGGGTGCTCCAATGTTAAAATCCCTATGATAGTTTTGCGTTTAGCTGAAGTGCACATGTACATCTGTACTTAAAAAGTTTGCTGCAGTTGTCAGCTGTCATTGGATGATTATGATACTTGGCACACATCTTTCTTATGATTAGAGGATGTACCTGTGCTATTTTTGAGATGAAATATTGATTTTTGTCCAAATTATGGCAAATGATAGTTTTCTGTTTAGCAAAATTGTACATGTAGGCCTCTACATGTATACATGTACATGTACATAGAAAGTTTGCTGCAGTTGTCAGCTGTCATTGGATGATTACGAAACTTGGTACACATGTTTCTTATGATTAGAGGATGTACCTGTGCTATTTTTGAGATGAAATATTAATTTTGGTCCAAATTATGGCAAATGATAGAGTTCTCTGTTTAGCCGAATTGTACATGTAGAGGCTGTACATTCAGACCTCTACATGTATACATGTACATCTGTACTTAGAAGGTTTGCTGTAATTGTCAGCTGTCATTGGATAATTATGAAACTTGATGCACGTATTTCATATGATTAGACGATGCCCCTGTGCTATTTAGGAGATGAAATATTGATTTTTGTTCAAATTTTGAGGGTTTTGTCTTAGTAATCTGCGAATGATAATGTACATATATGTACACCTGTACATGGAAAGTATGCTGAAGCTGTCAGCTTTCATTGGACGAGTTTGACACTTGCTACCCAAGTTCATTGTGATTCGAGGATGTGCATGTGCTATTTAAGAAATATGACATTGAATATTAATTTTTGTACTTCGTACGTTTCCATTGATAAGGTTTTTGTTGGGCAAAAATTTACATGTAGATTTGTAAATGAAAATTTGCTGAACCTTTCGTGGGATAATTATAAAGCTTGATGTTTCATGTTTTCCTGGTCAGACCTATCCAGCAGTAATCCCACATGGGACTGACCTATCCAGCAGTAATCCCAAGTAGCACTGGCTTATCCAGCAGTGTTGCCACACGGAACTGACCTATCCAGCAGTAATCCCATATGAGACTCAAATATCCAGCAGTAATCCCAGACCGGACTGGCCTATCCAGCTGTAATCCCACATGGGAGCAGTAAACCCACACGGCATTGGCCTATACAGCAGTAATCTCACACGGGACTGACCTATCCAGAAGTAATCTCGCACTGGATTGCAATATGCAGCAGTAATCCAACACGGCACTGACCTATCCAATCATAATCCACATGGGACTGACCTATCCCGCTGTAATCTCACACAGGCAGCCCTCGAAATTTGGCGTAACCGAAACGATCGGTTACGTGTCGGTTACGTGGTTGTAAATTCTGCAGAACGAATAATCGGTTACGTAAAAAAATCAACTTCCGCTACGGTATGACGAGTGCCATTGAAAATGTCTGGGTAACCGGCCCAGTGACAGTCATCAATCGCTGCCTTACCGGTCTATATTTCTCCTCTATGGTATCTTCGAATCATGCTTCGGAGTTTATACACGTTTTTATTATGGAATTAGTATCATGAACGTGTGATTTTGCATCAGAAAGAAATAAAAACACGGAGGTTCGAAACGAAAAAAAACTGACATTCTGATGGCGCATAAAAACGGAAGCATGCGATATAAAGGGGACACAACTCCCAACATACAAAGCCTGAATTCATCCAATCAAATGTGGGTCAATTCTACAGCGCGGGACAGCACGCACACGGAAGTGGATGGAAATCGAATTTCTCATCTCCGGATCCTCCGGACCGCAGGTTCGATATGCAAAACGGCTCAAAAGCGAAAATTGACTCTGTGAACATAAAAACATTCCAGAAGTGGTCATTTCACGATGACTTTAGAAAAGTTTTGTCTGCTTTTGTTTTACTTTCTACACATTTCACATTTTATTTTTTTCAACACCGTCCCTTTTATTCCATGCCTGGGTGCTTCTTGCTGAATTTCTGACGAATAAGTTGCACATGTTACATCGCAGTTTGAGAATATTGCCGTCAGCTGCTGTTTCAAGGACTCTCAAAACAATTTTGTATTTTATTGTAATAATATATATATAATAATATATAATACACAATTTCTTCAGTTCCAGAAAAAATTTGGCTAACCTGTTTACGTAACCAATGGGTTACGCAACCTAGTCCTACGTAACCGAACAATAGGTTACGTGAACATCGTGACCCAGAACTATTTTTGGGTTTCACAAATTTTTGAAATTTCGAGGCCTGCACAGGGTTAGCCTATCCAGCAGTAATCCCACACAGGACTGGCCTCCCCAACAGTAATCCCAAACAGGATTGCTGTATGCAGCAGTAATCCCACACTGGACTGCCTATGCAGCAGTAATCCCATATGGGACTGGCCTATCCAGCAGTAATCCCATACGAGGCTCGCCTATCCAGCAGTAATCCCAGGCGGGACTGGCCTATCCAGCAGTAATCCCACTTGGGACTGGACTATCCAGCAGTAATCTCATATGGGACTGGTCTATACAGCAGTAATAACACACGGGACTGGCCCATCCAGCAGTAATCCTACACAGGACTGGCCTATCCAGCAGTAATCTCACATGGAACTGACCTATCCAGCAGTAATCTCACACTGGACTGCCCTATGCAGCAGTAATCCTACGGCATTGATCTATCCATCCTACACAGGATTGACCTATCTGGCAGTAGTCCCACATGGGACTGATGTTATTGTCTGTACCAGATAATCTATTCCAGACATTATTGTCTGTACCACATCACCTATTCCAGACCTTATTGTTTGCTCTATATTTATGCTTTCAATACTGCTGCAGCTTCGGCGGATGACCCAGCAAGGCGAGATGTTGGAGTTCTCAGAACGCTTGTTATAAGTAATTGATAGGAAACAAATGGTGTGTATTGTAATTATATGATATCTCTTTATTTTCTACCAGTTATACCGGCCTTGTTACCCAAGACGACCGGGATAGATCTGTTCCTACGTCATGGCTCTTTACTGTCTCTTTCTGACATTGTCCATGCAATGGCCAAGATAGCTGCAGATAAAGGAACGTAAGTGCTAAAACATTAACATTGGAGTTGGTGTTATTGATTACAGGATTTCTTGGCAAGTTTTAGATTCTTCCTTGACACTGTAGCCAATAAAACCATTGAGGGGGGCATATAGCGATCGCTGTTAAATTTTCAAGAGTTATGGCCCTTTGTTCCTGAAACATCCAGGAATGGGACTTGTCCGGGCTGGATCTTGGTTAATATTATATGGTCAATTATGAAATTTGCATGATATGTGGTCAGCGCCCTGTAGTTGTGCAGTGTTAAGTTTCTCCGCATTTTGCATATATTTGCAAGAGTTATGGCCCTCTGTTCTTCAAATCTCTGTGAACTGGGACTTGTCCGGGCTGGATCTCGGTTAATATTATGTGGACAAGTATGAAACTTGCTTGATTTCTGGTTAAAGCCCCATAATTGTGCAGCATAAGTTTCTCTGCATTTCGGTTATATTTTCAAGAGTTATGACCCTTTGTTCCTCAAACCTTAGTGAATGGGATATATATATTTGTCCAGGCTGAATCCCGGTCCATACTGTATGGACAAGCATGAAATTTGCATGATATGAGTTCATTGCCTTGTAGTTGTGCAGAGTAAAGTGCTTTGTTCATCTGTCCGTCCGGGCGAAAGCCCCGGCGACCATCTTGCATCAAAACATTGTATTATCACTTGATGGTTGATCGACTTGATACTTGAAATATGTATTTTGCGAAGCATGGCGAAAAAAGTGACTGAAACAGAATTTTTATAATTATCCAAATTAGGCCTCCACCGACCAAAATACAGAACAGAACAATGCGGAATGGGGGGCATACAGTGGCACTATCATCATCAACATGAGCATAAGATAGAATTTCCTCCTTTTCTAACTAGGGTCATCAATCTCAGATTATGACTGCACAGATTAATAGATATTCAGTATACTTGGGTAGATTTTCTTTTTCAAGTTTCTTTTCAATCAGCTCGATACTAAAACACTGTCTTAGAATAATAGTCCGTTATGTCTTAACACTGTCTTGAAATTTTCTGAGATTTAATGATATTTCGTGTTGCATTACATACAGGTCTGTTGCTGAGGTTATGGGCAGCAAGTGTGTAAATGGATTGAAGGAAATAGCTAAGAAGGTAAAATGAAATCGCATTACTCCTATTCATGCCAAATTAATATTTTCACTATTCTATTAATTTTACCACTATTATGTTAATGTTAAATTGTCATCAAGTTTTCTGATATATCTATCTATTACTAGAATTAAAGTTGATAAACACTCTAGTAAGCCTATCAAATTAGTCTTTGATCAGATCCGCTTATCCCTCTTATTTACAGCTGCATGATGGGAAATTATTTAGAGGCCTTGGAGGAGAGTTGATGAGAAAAGCAGGTGAAGTATTTTCTGTAAAAATCTGTTCTAGAAAACTGACCATAAACAGTGTTATTATGCTAGTACTGGAAAATGTTGTTCAGTTGATAGCTACATTGTATGTATGGATATGATGTGCTCTTTTATAAGCATATCCTCTGACAGCACTAATATATATGCTTTAAATATAGTCCATCATCCCAAGTTCGTTTTCGGCATCGAACGTCAACCCACGGTATAGAAAATTTTCATTGTGATTTTTTGTTAGATCATACATAGACACACACGACTAGGGTGGGTGGACGGTTTGAAACATGGGTAGGTAATGTGCTAGAGGCGCTTATAGCAGACAACGGCAATTCTCAATTAACGCGAAAATTAGGGGGTAGGGGTAACAAATTACAACATATTTCGGAGGTTACGTCTTCAATGGTTACATGTGATGTCTCATTATTAAGGTATTTACTTGGGCTGTCTCACAAAGCAAACCTTATATTGATTGGTCATGATTCGGTTGATATGTAGGTCAGTAGGTCATTGTGTTGATTTCAAAGCGAAAAAACGCGACAAGTGTTCTTTCTTGTCAGTTGAGTGCACAGAAATGGGCATCAATTTGCAAAACGAATACCTATAGATTCTCTACATATCATGTACATGTTTTTGAAGAAATAATTTGATCGTCTGCCTAAAACTGATTCTTCTCCAACTTGTTTGTGAATCAAAGCAATTTTGAACAAATGTGGAAATTAAGGGGTAGGGCAATCACATCAAAACTTTAGCTTAAACTTCAGCTTTAAATTTTGCTATTACGATACCACCGTAAACGTATTTATATGGAATAAGATCTACAATGCATGAAAATCAAAACGAATACGATTGGCCTGTATTATGTAGGTCAGTAGGTCACTGTTTTGTTTACAAAACAAAAAGCCGCTGAGCATTTTTCAAGGTACATGTAATACAAAGATATTCTTTATCTGAAGTCGACTATATATACATCATGTACAGTAGTCCATGAGCCAGACCAGATATCGGTACCACCTGGGGTGGCAAATTCTCATTATGTTTTTTTGGAAGCCCTATATCCACAGATGAAAAAAAACTTTGAAAGCAATCCGGGACTCGCAGCTTAATGGTAGTAATCACCTCTTAATGATGGACACCCGAGTCCAATCTGAGGGACCAGATTTGGGGGTAGGGGAAATATAAAGTTGAATAACTTTGCAAGTAATGGTGATATAGTGACATTTGGCCACTCGAAATGTTGGTAATTTGATCCTCTATATGGTGGTATCTGTTATATGCTAATTTGTCAATTATGTAGGTCACCAGAGGTCAAAAGGTCACGAAATCTGAATCCTGACTAATATGTGACCACCTGTAGGAAAATACGCTGCAGATACCATACCAATGGGATTTTCTCAACGGAAATGGGTTCAAATGGAAGCCAAGAAGTACCCAAGTCTATAATAAGTCGAAACAAGTGGAGTTTATTATTATTTAGACGGTGGCACAGAACTGTTTTTGACGTATTTTCAAAAATGGTCTTTTTATTGCGCTAAAACCAGGCAAAATTGTATGAAGTTAGACAGCTTGAAATTAGTTGCATATTTTGAGAAATAACTACTCCAAATGCTAATGGCCATGTCTTAGGTCTATTCAGTGATTAGTTAAGCTACATTTCGAGGTAATTAGGTCACCAGAGGTCAAGGGCAAAGATTGTCAATCATTAATTTTCTACATTTTTACTTGGGACTTTCATATTACAATGTATTTACATTGCAACAAGTTTCAAGTATAGAGCATCAGAGCCATCGTGCCCGTAGGGCATAGGGTACACCAGGATGCGAGTGCACCAGGTATGGGTGTCCGCAGGGGTCGAAGGTCAATCGTCCTCCAAATCCCCTTTATCGCTCGTTTAGGCGCTGAGACGGGCGTTATGGCGTAAAGGTAGGGCGTTAAGGCGTTGAGACGGGCGTTAAGGCGTAATGACGGGCGCTGACGGCGTCACTGCATTTCGATGTATTGGTGGCAATTCCATGAAAATCAGACCTGAGCTAGTTCACCAGGGCGTTGAAGCGTTAAGCAAAGCGTTGATGGGCGTTACTGTCTATCAATGCAAGCGTATTCCCAAATCCCATGGGGTGGCAAATTCTCGTTATGTTTGTTGGAAGTCCTATATCCATAGATGCAAAAAAAAATCTTGGAAAGCAATCCGGGACTCACAGGTTAAAGGTAGTAACCACCTCTTAAAGATGGACACCGGAGTCCTATCTGAGCGACCAGATTTTGGGGTAGGGGAAATATAAAGTTGAATAACTTTGCAAGTGATGGTGATATAGTGACATTTGGCCACTCGAAATTTTGGTAATCTGATCCTCTATATATTGGTATCTGTTACATGCTAATATGCCAATTATGTAGGTCACCAGAGGTCAAAAGGTCACGAAATCTGACCCCTGTCTAAAACGTGGCCACCTGTAGGAAAACTCGCTGCAGATACCATACCAATGGGACTTTCTTAACCTAAATGGGTTGAAATGGAAGCCGAGAAGTACCCAAGTCTATAATAAGTCTAAACAAGTGGAGTTTATTATTATTGAGACTGTGGCACAGAACTGTTTTTGACGCATTTTCAAAAATGGTCTTTTTATTGCGCTAAAAACAGGCAAAATTGTATGAAGTTGGACAGCCTGAAATTAGTTGCATATTTTGACAAATAACTACTCCAAATGCTAATGGTCATGTCTTAGGTCTATTCAGGGATTAGTTAAGCTACATTTCGAGGTAATTAGGTCACCAGAGGTCAAGGTCAAAGATTCTCAATTATTAATTTTCTACATTTTTACTTGGGACTTTCATATTACAAGGTATTTACGTTGCAACCAGTTTCAAGTATAGAGCATCAGAGCCATCGTGCCCGTAGGGCATAGGGTACACCAGGTTGCGAATGCGCCAGGTATGGGTGTCCGCAGGGGTCAAAGGTCAATCGTCCTAAAAATTCCCTTTATCGCTCGTTAAGGCGCTGAGACGGGCGTTAAGGCGTAAAGATAGGGTGTTGAGACGGGTGTTAAGGCGTAACGACGGGCGTTGACGGCGTCACTACATTTCGATGTATCGGTGGCAATTCCATGAAAATCAGAACTTCTGAGCTAGTTCACCAGGTCGTTGAAGCGTTAAGCTAAGCATTGATGGGCATTACTGTCTATAAATGCAAGCGTATTCCCAAAACACGCACAGTCGACGTTCAAGCGTCAACATGGCTTATACTTGCTCTAATTGCGAACGATACGATTTGATGCGACACGAGAGAAATATACATGGGATTGAAGACTCCGAGGCACAAGAACCCGATACAGAGAGTGATGAGAGTCCATCGAGTGATACCGAAACAGAGATTGCTGAGAGTCTATCCACTGATACCGAAACAGAGATTGCTGAGAGTTTATCTAGTGATACGAAGAGCTTGACCTCAGATAGTCAGCGTACGTCCGAGGAAAGTGAGGCAGAACCTACCTTTTGGGATCGTATTGTGAGAGCAGCTATCAATACTCACGCTGCAGCAATCGAGGACGCCGGAAAGGATAACTTACAACAGCCAAATGCGCCTCGTCGTCAGGAAAACAGCCATGGCGATCTATGAACAGTATACCTTACTATCGCTTGAAATGAATGGCGACCCCACGCACAGGTCCATCATGAAAACCAAGCGTCACTTGGAAGAGGATATGGGGCTACCACCCACCGAGGCCCTGGAAAATGCGATCAGGATGCGCAATCAACTCTTTCAGGACATGCTGCCTCAGTGGTATCCTGAACTGCCCGACGATGGGCTGATGGGGCCAAAATGGTCCAAATGAACTCCCAGAGTGAGTGAATGAGTGAGTGAATGAGTCGTGTCCAACGCCCGTCTCAACGCATGGACGCACTAACGATGGGGAGTGAGTGAGTGAGTGAGTTTACGAGTAGTAGCCAAAGTGGATATTTTGGGGGTTTGAAAGAAGGTGTTTGGGGTAGAAATGGATCATTCTGGATCCGAATGCGTTGTTTGAAGTGGCATCTTGTAGCAACACCGCCAACGCCAAGCTCAACGCTTTAACGCCCTGGTGTATTAGCCCAAAGCTCTGATTTTCATGGAATTGTCACTAATTCATTGGAAAAGCAGTGACGCCCGTCAACGCCCTTCATTACGCCTTAACAACAACAACAACAACAACAAGGATGATAGATGAGAGAACAACAACAACAGCCGCGTTGGACATGTTTACAATTCAAGAAGACTCTTGTCCGATCAGAGGCCGCCATTTGGCGCTGCATCTGTCATATTCTCGGCTGCTCTTGTCCAATCATAAGCCGTCCTTTGAGAAAGTTCCATCTTTGCTCGGTGTGACCTAAGCATCATCGGGCAGTTCAGGATACCACTGAGGCAGCATGTCCTGAAAGAGTTGTTTGCGCATTCTGATCACATTTTCCAGGGCCTTGGTGGGTGGTAGCCCCATATCCTCTTCCAAGTGACGCTTGGTCTTCATGATGGACCTGTGCGTGGGGTCGCCTTTCATTTCAAGCGGTAGTAAGGTATACTCTTCATAAATCGCCATGGCTGTTCTCTTGATGCAGGGGCGCATTTGGGTGTATGCCTGTTGTAAGTTAATCCTGTCCGGCGTTCTCGATTGCAGCAGAGTGAATATTGATAGCTGCTCTCACAATACGATCCAAGAAGCTAGGTACTGCCTCACTTTCCTCGGACGTAGGCTGACTATCTGAGGTCAAGCTCTCCGTATCACTAGATAGAATCTCAGCAATCTCTGTTTCGGTATCAGTCGATGGACTCTCATCAGTCTCTGTATCGGCTTCTTGTGCCTCGGGGTCTTCAATCCCATGTATATTTTTCTCGTGTCGCATCATATCTTAACGTCTGGTGAACGTGCGTTCGCACTTAGAGCAAGTATAAGCCATGTTGACGGTTGAATGTCGACTGTGCGTGTTTTGGGAATAAACTTGCTCTTATAGACGGTAACGCTCATCAACGCTTAGCTTAACGCTCCAACGCCCTGGTGAACTAGCTCAGAAGCTCTGATTTTCATGGAATTGCCACCAATACATCGAAATGCAGTGACGCCCGTCAAAGCCCGCCGTTACGACTTAACACCCGTCTTAACGCCTTAACGCCCTATCTGTACGCCTTAACGCCCGTCTCAGCGCCTTAACGAGTGATAAAGGGGATTTGGAGGATGATTGACCTTTGACCCCTGCGGACACCCATACCTGGTGCACTCGCACTCTGGTTTACCCTTTGCCCTACGGTGCACCAGCGATGTCTCTGATACTCTATACTTGAAACTGGTGGCAATGTAAATACCTTGTAATATGAAAGTCCAAAGTAAAAATGTAGAAAATTAATAATTGAGAATCTTTGATCTTGACCTCTGGTGACCTAATTACCTGAAAATGTAGTTTAACTAATCCCTGAATAGACCTAAGACATGGCCATCAGCATCTGGAGTAGTTATTTGTCAAAATATGCAACTAATTTCAAGCTGTCTAACTTCATACAATTTTGCCTGGTTTTAGCGCAATAAAAAGACCATTTTTGAAAATGCATCAAAAACAGTTCTGTGCCACAGTCTAAATAATAATAAACTCCACTTGTTTAGACTTATTTTAGACTTGGGTACTTCTTGGCTTCCATTTGAACCCATTTAGGTTAAGGAAGTCCCATTGGTATGGTATCTGCAGCGAGTTTTCCTACAGGTGGTCACGTTTTAGACAGGGTTCAGATTTCGTGACCTTTTGACCTCTGGTGACCTACATAAGTGAAATATTAGCATTTAACAGATACCAACATATAGAGGATCAGATTACCAACATTTCGAGTGGCCGAATGTCACTATATCACCATTACTTGCAAAGATATTCGACTTTATATTTCCCCTACCCCCAAATCTGGTCCCTCAGATTGGACACGGGTGTTCGTCTTTAAGAGGTGATTACTACCACTAAGCTGTGAGTCCCGGATTGCTTTCAAAGTTTTTATGCATCTAAGGATATAGAACTTTCAAAAAAACATAATGAGAATTTGCCACCCCAGGTGGTACCAATTGATGAAATTTTGGGGTCTGGCTCATGGACTACAGGTGTTGAGTACGGGTTCCCCATGAGAATAAGTGTCGTTATTAGAAGAAAATTAGATGTTGACGAACGGCGGACGGTTTAACTAGTCTTCTGTCTCACTCTCTTCTTCCTCATCATCGCTTGCATCTTCGTTATCGTCCTCCACTTTATATGGGTTTTGGCAATCATCAGATCCCAAACATTTGCAAGAGTCAATACATGGCATCTCATTCAGCTTACATTGACAGGTTCGTCTTGTACATGCCGATTTTGAGCAATTACAGGACAGGAGTTCAATCACTGATGATGGAGCTTGGTCCTTCGTCATACGAACTGGGACAAGGAAACCATCGTCGTCCAGCTGCCATCCATTGTCAATCGGTGGAGGAATGTCTGCCTTTGGTACGATCGACTTCTTCCAAACGAAGCATTGGTAGTTGACTCTCTTCAAATGACAGTTAAGACTGTCTGATATTGGTGGTAGAGCTGTGTTTTTGAGTTGCCTTCTACAAAAGAGGTTATAACGCTGACTGTCAACACCTCCATCGACATTCTCACCACCATACAGGGCTACAACAATATCTTGGCACCCTTGTAAGGCATCATTACTCAGTTCAATGTCGTTTCCGAGATCGAATAAAGGTGTACAATACTTTTCCGGGTTGCTTTCGATCAGCTTAAGGATCTTTACCTTACCCATACCATAAAGAGAACTGGTAGTATCGCAGCCAGAAATGGCATGAAGTCCAAGGACAGCACTTAGAATCTTTCTCCGCTTAGTAGCAAGAGCATGTATAGGAATCAATCTGGATTTCATTCCAATTCCTGTCTGCAACCACGTCTCCACTTTCAGATTTGGATGATGGTAGATAAGCAGAATACCTACATCTGAATCTGGTGATCTTACTACTATACTATCATACCCTTGTTGGGCAGCATGATGAGCATGTAGAATCATGCGTGTATCTGCCTCCTCTTGACCAGTGAAAAGTGCTCGAACTTCTGTCTGTTTCCCAGCTGTTATCTTCCGCGACTCTCTGCCGTCGGGAAAACCACCACCTATGAACAACTGTTGTCCGGGTAGGAGCCCCCTTTGTGCCCGTTTGGACAATTCAGTGGCCAGGAAAGCGGTTAGCCTCGCCTTGTTCGAAGAGCTGGCTATGAATTTTGCCCATTGTTTTGGGACAGGTGTGTGTGGACCATGAATGAGAAACTCCAGTGTGCCAACTCCATTCTGTCTACGCGTTCGTTCGTACGACTTAATCGAATTCTGAATATCGTATCTGTCGAAAACCACATCAACACGTGAAATTCCAACATGCATCTGGAAGGGCCGCATCACCGTGTTGCAGAAATCTGAAGCGAAATCACCGAATGTAGCATTTGTCGCTGGTTTTTGAACTTGTACAATCTCCATGGCATCAAATATCTGAATGGTGGTTGGGGGATCAGATGTCCTTGGTAGCTTCTCAATGATGTCACATGCTACACATTTTTCCAGTTCGGATAAGAGAGCACTTTTATTTGTCTTTCGATAAGAACCATCTGGAGCGAATAGGGACAATGGGACAGCTGACAGTTCATGCTCAAACATCTCCCTTAGAGGAACGCGTCTAGTTCTGGAAGCAATGAGTAGCCTGCTGAATAATTCTCTGTCTGCATTAATCGGAATTTCTTTGACTTTCGTAGTCTTCGATTTGAGAGGTTTATTGAGCTTGGCAAATGTCGGTATGTTTTGCCTCGGTATTGGGTCATATACAGAAGCATCCCCTTTCTCCAACCGAAGGTTTACAAAGCTATTACTAAGTTTCCCTCCGAGTTGCTTACATGAGATAAGTTGACAGGCATCAGCCTCAGAGAGTGCGATACCTGTTGCAATATTTGTGAGAGGTACCTCGTCACCTTCGACTTCAAACGGATTTGCCATCAATGTCTCTACAGAGCTAAGCAGGTGTTTAACATCTGTCTCATCTCTCTGGATGCGACAGTGACCAGACTCCTTGTGTTCCTTATCGCCTTGTTCAGACTTCATGTCACACATACTCATAACTGCTGTAACAATAGCCGATCGCTGGTGGCACGCAAGGAACCATCTGTTTATTAGGGCTTTGACTCGTTGGGAAATACCTATAATGCCACCTGGTCCCTTCGTATCACGGTTAACTGACTGTTCCAGAGCCATGTCCGTCCACACACTTGAGAAAGGCCTGCCAGATCTGGATACAGTATGGTTACCTTGTTTGAACTGTTCGTACACTTCTGGTGCTCGTTCGACAAGGAGATTCATGTCACTGATGTATACAGTTAGCCAGCGCGCATAGTTCGGACGATCAAAAGCATGAAAAAAGGGGAGCATCGCCACACAGCTACTCAGATGAAGATCCCAAATGCTATCCCTGTCCGCTCGGATGAAATCCAGCAGAATATGGACCATGTCAATGTACAGTATCCAAAATTTGAATAGTTTGGACTTTGAACTCTGTTCATCTTTGAATTTCTGCATGTGATCTTCAAGTGGGGCTAAAATGTCTTTCAAACTATTCACGTGCGCTCTTTGCTCTTCTGTATTTCCTTTTTACCCCTTGGCCATTTTGGCCTCGGGGTATTGTCGTCGCCATGTACGTCCGTCCGTCCGTCCGTCCGTCTGTCCGTCCGTCGTGTCCGGTCTATATCTGGAACAGTTTTCTATCTACTATTCCAATTTTTGGTGAGTGAATACCCTATGGGAAACCGATGTGTCGCGTACCAAAATGAAGGTCGAGGTCAGAGGTCAAAGGTCACAGGCCTAAAAAACAGAAAATCACTGAAGTGTTCGTGTCCGGTCTATATCTGTGAATGTTTTCTATCCACAGTTGCAATTTTTTGTGAGTGGATACTCTAGGTGGAGACGATGTGTCGCGTACCAAAATTGAGGTCGAGGTCAGAGGTCAAAGGCCACTGTTGTCTAAAATCAGGAAATCATTGATCATTGACAGTTTTCCATCTACAGTTCCAATTTTTGGTGAGTGGGTGCCCTAGGGGGGGATCGATGTGTTGCATACCAAATGTAGGTCGAGGTCAGAGGTCAAAGGTCAGTGGGACCGAAAAATCAGGAAATCATTAAAAAAATTCTAATTTTTTGTGAGTGAATTCAATAGAGGGAAATCAAGTGTCGCATACCAAAATATAGGTCACGGTCGAAGGGCAAAGGTCACTCTGACCCCAAAATCAGGAAATTATTAAAAAATCATGATTTTTTGAGTCCATTGAGAAATTACGGGGAGCCTTTTTGTCTTGTACCAAAATTTAGATCCAGGTCAATAGTCAAGGTCCCTTGACCCCAGAAATCAAGGTCAAAGGTCAGTGTGACCTGAAAATTAGGAAATCATTAAAAACTACAAATTTCTTGTGATTGGATTCAATAGGGGGAAATGAAATGTCGCAAACCAAAAATTAGGTCAAGGTCAAAGGTCACTGTCACCCCAAAATCAGGAAATTATTAAAAATATTTTTTTTTTGTGTCAGTAGATACATCAAGGGAACACGATGCGCCACATACCAAAATGTAGGCCAAGGTCAAATGTCAAGGTCACTGTGGCCCCAAAATTGTGAAATTGTTCAAAATCATGATTTTTGGTGTCCATTGAGAAATTAGGGGGAGACAGATTGTCATGTACCAAAATTTAGGTCAAGGTCAATAGTCAAGGTCACTATGACTCCAGAAGCAAGAAATCTTTGAAAATTACTGTTTTTTTGTTTCAGTAGATAGAAATGTACCGAAATGTAGGTCAAGGCCGAATGTCAAGGTCACTGTGACCCCCAAATCATGAAATTCATAAAAATCCTGATTTTTTCATGTCCATTGATACATTGAGGGAAGGCGATGTGTCATGTACCAATATTTAGGTCAAAGTCACTGACCCCAAAATCAGGAAATCATTCAAAATAGCTTTTTTTCTGCCAGTAGATACATTAGAGGGACATGATGTGTTACATACCAAAATGTGGGTCAAAGGTCAAGGTCACTGTGACCCCAAAATCAAGGAATCATTAAAAGTCACATTTTCATATTCCTGTCAAAGACGAGGTCGTGTATTGCGATGTTGCGTTCTGCCCATTCATCCATTAACATTTGTTGTCCATGCGATATCTCTAGTTTCAAGGTATGGATTGGTACCAAATTTGAGTATACCAATACTCGCATGGCAAAGAGGAGCCATACATTTTTAGATCAATTGTCAAAGGTCAAGGTCACAGTCCCTCCAAACTGAATCAAGTTTAGCTGACTATTTGTGTTAGGTTGGAATATTCAGAGTTCTCTCCCCTACATATATATGGCATTTGTCCTGTGGAGTTGTCTCCCATGTTTGAAAACGCTACATTTAGTTAAACTGTTGTGAAATAAAAACCATACATTTACTAATTTAATGGGGACAGGGGTCCTTTATGAACTTCATACCTGTTTATTAACTGAAGAACAAGGGTTTACTTCATCACTTTCTTTTTCCTTCATGAAAAACTGGCACGGGTTCGAGCCCAGCTGGTCCATGTGTGAAAGTCTGTCAGTTACTTGCCGGAGGGCGGTGGTTCTCTCCGGGTACTCCGGCTTCCTCCACCAACCAAACTGACTGTCACCATATGAATGAAACAAACTTGAGTGTGACATTAAGCCAAATTCTCTCCCTCCCTCCTGCATGAAAAATTCTCTCGTCTGGAAGGAACCCATTTGCAGGAAAACTACTATTTTCTTGTGTTTGACTATTGTCGATTTCAGTGTGGGATATGTGAGCTATCAGCTCTTGCTTCAAGGTCAACTAGTTACCAAGAGTTAAGCTCATTTTAGTTTATCATTCAATATAAGATGTGATATGTTAAATTCTCGGAAGCTCAAAATTGTAGACCTTTCTCTGGATTGCTACATGTAGCTACCAATTGGAATCAAAGCTATTAAACAACCTTGAAATTTGGACCAATGTAATTCCAGATATACGGGCGTATATTGAAGCCCCTTGGGCTCTTGTTCTTTATTCTATCCCGTTTACGGATTTCCTTCCGTAGCTCAGAATCGAACCACGGTTTATCGTTTGGTGTTATCGTAACGGTCAGAATTTGTTCATGCCGTGTCGATACGATTTTAAATATGGCTGCCATGGCGGCCATCTTGAATTTGCCAGTGAGATCTTGTCATCTTTATTGTTCGGTAACTATTTCATGGATCTTTCTCAAATTGGGTACACCGGTTCCCCTTGGGGTCTAGTTGTACAACATGTGTACTTTAGTCCAATTTGAATATCCAATTCAATATGGCCACCAGGCGGCCATCTTGGATTTCCCCATCAAACTTTGTTATCGCGATTTCTCAGGAACTACTGCAGGGATCTTTCTCAAATTTGGTACACAGGTTCCCCTTGGAATCTAGTTGTGCGAGATACTTTTTGTGGTCCAATTCAAAAATCCAATATGGCCACCAAGCGGCCATCTTGAATTTCCCGATGAAACATTGTTATTGCGATTTCTCAGGAACTACTGCATAGATCTTTCTCAAATTTGGTACACAGGTTCCCCTTGGGGTCTAGTTGTGCAAGATACCTTTTCTGGTTCGATTCGAAAATCCAATATGGCCACCAGGCAGCCATCTTGGATTTCCCCATGAAACCTTGTTATCGCGATTTCTCAGGAACTACTGCATGGATCTTTCTCAAATTTGGTACACAGGTTCCCCTTGGGGTCTAGTTGTGCAATGAAACCTTTTTTGGTCCGATTCGAAAATCCAATATGGCCGCCAGGCAGCCATCTTGGATTTCCCCATGAAACCTTGTTATCGCGATTTCTCAGGAACTACTGCATGGATCTTTCTCAAATTTGGTACCCAGGTTCCCCTTGGGGTCCAGTTGTGCAAGATTGTGGTCTGATTCAAAAATCCAATATGGCCACCAGGCGGCCATCTTGGATTTCCCCATGAAACATTGTTATTGCGATTTCTCAGTGACTACTGCATGGATCTTTCTCAAATTTGGTACCCAGGTTCCCCTTGGGGTCTAGTTGTGCAAGATTGTGGTCTGATTCAAAAATCCAAATGGCCACCAGGTGACCATGTTGGATTTCCCCATGAAACATTGTTATTGCGATTTCTCATGAACTACTGCATGGATCTTTCTCAAATTTGGTACCCAGGTTCCCCTTGGGGTCTAGTTGTGCAAGATACCTTTTGTTATTTGATTCGAAAATCCAATATGGCCACCAGGTGGCCATCTTGGATTTCCCCATGAAACTTTATCGCGATTTCTCAAGAACTACTGCATTGATCTATCTGAAATTTGACACACATGTTTCCCTTGTGGTCCAGTTGTGCAAGATTTTGGTCCATTTTGAAAATCCAATATGGCCGCATCTTGAATTTCCCATGAAACTTTATCATGAAATCTCAGGAAATTACTGCACTGATCATTTAATGTTCAAGGGGGACAACACAAGTTAGAAACTCATCTGTTGCAGTTTTTTAGTAAAAAGTTCGCACAGCTATTTTCTCCAGTTACAGTCAGATGAGCTACAGTGCCGTGGCACTATCTTTATGTCTGTTTGGCCGTAAGAGTCAAATATTTGATCGGAATGGTCAAACAGATACATATTGTAATGCTGAAGAAATTGACCGGCTCTGCGTCTTGCTAACACAGGACAAGAAAGAGTTCTTACACGACAAGAAAGAGGTCTGAAACTTCCTTCTTGGTTTCTGTGTTTTTAATGTTCGTGTATAGTTTCAGGTCTGATTTGTTGCAGTTACAGTTGTATTTATCTAATTTTATGCGTGTATTCGTTAATTTTCCAGTAGCACTACAGATTTTGAGAGGCTCGTGTTGAGTGATTTTGTCGGGCTAACCCATTCTCACTAGAAAGCGTGTCCGGTCAGTAATGTAATATTAAATAATACCAGTATAAGTGCAATTCATTTTAGAAAACAGTGGGATATTTCACTTTGCCTGTATTCATTTACATTTTCGTGAAATATGTGTGTTGAGTTATAGTTTGGAATTTTCGCCAATTAATCTGACCCCGCAAGACCCTCTGCATTACCTATTTATGTTTAGTTTCTCAAATCCAGTGGTGGTCAAATCAGTTACGTAATAATTTCCCTGTATTAAGAAATGTTTTCTGTTCATTCTGCTTCTGAAATATTCATGGAATGTTGCAAGCATTTTCCCTGATCTACACGAAAGAGCTCTAAATATTACATGCACCCAAGCTATTTTTGTGCAGTTTGACAGGGGAGATAATCGTAATATGCTGCGAAATGTATTGCAAGTTTAAATCTACAGTTTAAATCTTAAAAACCATTTCAACTCGTGAATTACAATTTACCAATTACTCAGTTGGCTTTAATTATGCTTCAGTTGTAACTTGTCAAATTTCCACACCTTGGAAACACCTACAAAACACTTGTAAATAGTAGTTTGGTATCCATTTTGGCTCTATTAATTAGGTTCCAGTTGGAGCTAGGGTAATCGGTGGACCTTACAGATCTACGTTTATAGTGTACAAAGGTTTTATTTCTGAATGATACACTGAATATATAGCCAATGTTTACTTGCTGTATCATCTGAATAAATGTATGAAACAAAATATTTATAAGGTGCATGTGCATGAAATGAATCTATACAACTTGATAAGGAAACTAAATTGTATACAACAGCAATGAATTGTATTACCATTATACAACAACCAAATGTGTCCTTGCCGGCCGATAAGTGAAAGCTATGAAAGATGAATAATATGAGAACAGGACAGCATTCTTTCTGGGATCTGCACAAAAGCCCCAGCGAACAAAAATTACAAAAACATGGACAAAAGCTCCATCCGAAGTTGAGTTTCATGTCACAGTTACGTGGATACATTGCCAACTTTTTGTATACCCCCCCCCCCCCCCCCCCCCCCCACGTAGTAGAGTGGATTCCGCTCGTCCATCGGGCTGTCTTTGTGTCTGTCCATCTGTCCGTCCGAAATTTGTTTCCGAGCAATAACTTGGGGAACTGCTCGTCAGATTCTCTCAAATCTGGTATGCAATATATCATGCCGTGATGTGTCGCTTGGGATTGCGTTTCATCCACTTGCAACTATAGGTAGCGCCACCTGGTAGTAAAATCTGATATTCATTTCCGAGCAATAACTTGAGAACCACTTATCCGATGGTAAGCATATAACATGCCATGAGACGTTGCTTGGGATTGCGATTCGCCCATTTGCACTAACATGTGACGCCACCTGGTGACAAAATCCAAAATTCATTTCCAGGTGGTAACTTGAGAACCATTCATCAGATTCTTCCCAAATTTGATATGTATATACCATGAGCTGTCGCTTGGAATCCTTCCCGAGTCTCTTTTTTTCTTCAAAACAGTGCCTGTGAAGCTAGATATTAATTTTATTTAGCCCAATGTTTCAATCCGTGGTTCATACAAAAGGGTATACAATTGCCATAGCTCTATACTATGCCTCCAAACTACTGCACCCATAAAAACCTCTTGATCTAAGCCCTCCAGCTTAGGGCAGCATGGTTTGTACCATGTTTGTCTGGCACAGGAGGTAGATTAAAGTACCAAACAGATTGGGCTCTCTGAGGATCCATTGTGATCAGTGTCTGTGGAGCCTAATTTTCAAAATTCGAAATTCAATTTTTTTTTGTAGTTTTGGTTAGGTTTTTGTTAGGGTTAGGGTATGTTTGTTTGGGTCATCGTCGCTGTGTGACCAATAAGGTTAGGTGCTATGTTAAACTTTAAACAACCAACCAACCAACCATCTTGATCTGAACTGTTAAAGAGCTGAGAGTTGTAGCACCTCTGGTGCCTCATGTTCAAAAAAATAGTTGCATAATGCTATGAATAGTCAATATTATAACTTGGAAAGTTCTGTGAATATTCCATTATAGCTCTGTTAATATTCCGGCATATATACATGCTCACATTTGGAAAAAAAATGACATCACACAATTGCAATTTCATTGATCAATTCCCAGAATATCATATTTAGACTTCAGCTTCAATAATGTTGTAGTGCTCTTGTATTTTTCTAGCTTGATCAAAATCTTTCTATAATAACCTGTTGGTGGAGTGGGAGACTCAGTGGAGTTGCTTATGCTGATAAATTAGATCGATTGAAATCAGCCCTGCTGTGAGCAATTCAGCACAGTTATTAGTTCCACTCCTATCAAATCAGACTATTTGGTGGAATTTCTGTATGCAAGGCCTGTTTAAACATAGATACATTTCTATTCTTGAACCATTGTATTGAATACCACCGGTATAGCGTGTATATTTATACGCCTGTTATTTTGTGTATCTAGGTCCATCCTGCCATGTGAATTCCAGATACCATTCGCTGATCTCTGGGAAGGGAGCCTCTGCCTTATAGATGGGGTAAGCCTTATATTTGCGTACAATGCCGTACTCGATTGTCTCGGATCGGGTTGTGAATATATATTTCTTACTCGTTACTATCCATTGTTTATAGGTGCATTGTTTGAGTTGTGTATTGGCTGTGAAACTTTCTGGTATGCGGTGTTTATTTGTTTGATATTTTTTACAGTAACGATAATTATGTAACCTAGCGACAACCGTGGTCGTTGAAACAATGACGGCTGCTTTAAGAATTAGTTTCCTATACCTATTATACAATGCATTGTCTTCCCATATTAAATTTAATTTACTACACATTGGCATGTGTACTGTATCAGCTGCCATATATGACAAGATTGTGCAGATATTATATATATATTTACTCACATTATATAGTCATGTTGAACATATATCAATTGAAGTGTGATAAATATGAATTGTTTTCTAATATATGTAAGAAATCACAAAATAGTTATTGTTCTTCACGGTATGTAGTTTTCTCTAAAATATGCTTCTGTTGAAATAAAATATATTTTATAAATATATGAATATATAGAATATATACTTTGCAAATATAAACAGTGCAACAAAAGAGTTGTTTGATGTGTCCCAAGATATTTGCCCGATCGCGATGAAATTGCACACACTATCCCAGTAATCAAGCTAACACGGTGTATCAAGGATTTGCAGTTGTGCTCTAATGAGCATGCATAAATTGGAACTCGGTCGAATTTTGAAAATTACACAGATTCAACCAGACTTTCAGTGGCATTTCTTCATTTCATCACACATTCAACATATTAAAAATATTTCGCGTAGGCCCTATCTAAATCGTGACCAGGCCTGGTCACGACCGGTTCCTTCGTGGTTGGGTCCAGCGTCTATCTTCCTTCGGCTGGTCTTCATCCACTTTGATGGATGAACCTCACGTCTCGTCTTACACGACCTGGCCCCTCCTCCGTGGTTATCTGGCGTCTGTCTTTCTCCCCCGGTCTTCTTCCACTCCCGGGTTGTATGGACTTCTCGTCATCGTCGTGTCTCGCCTTACACGACCTTGCTCCTCCAAGCGTTGGTAACTGTCTCGGATATGGACTGCCTGGGCACGACATTACTCACACAGTACAATGGCATCTATGGCACCGGCCCGTCTCCCCGTAAAACACCGCTGCACAAGGCAACTGTACGGCTAACCACGGCAGCAGACGGCACTCCTCGTAGGAATAGGCTTCAGCGACCTCGTTCAACAGCGACTCACTCCGCGGCCCGGCTCCAAGGATGAATCAACAAGGCTAGAGTTCACGGCTACACAGTCCACACAGGATCTGGCGATACGGACATCGATAACACGGTGGATGGGTAGGCACCTGGTCTAGGACTCCTCTTTTCCCACCACTGTCTGGCCATACCGGGTGGGTAGGCACTTGACCTGGGAACCCTCTTTCATCACTACTGTATGGAGCAAGATTAATATATGGTGGGCAGTGAATTATATAAGGTATATACAAGGTTATGGTAGACGATGTATATGGGTGTGTGAACGGATCAACCAGTATTGGTAATATGCCTGCTTAATGTCTCAGCTGAAGCTGATGTTCTTGCAGCTGTGCCGTTTTAAGCTTGATACATACAGCCACATCCCATTAGCATGGCCTATCAGACCGTGAGTGAACAATAGGTTCACCTCCCGCTCTGGGGAATTTTGCTGGCTATGTTTTTTTGATGGCCTATCATATGCCAAGTTGAAATTCACTTGTTTGGACTCTGACCATGGGGCATATGGAATTGATGAGACTTTGAAACACTGGATTTTGGCACGCAAATGAATTTCTGAAATTGGGGTATAGATAGAAAAGCAACATGTGAATAGTTATAATACTTCAAACGATGACATATTGGTATTTTTGGAAAGGCTATATAATAACACTATAATACATTTTAACATGTTTAAGGCGACTGTGATGTCATAATAATGGCAATATTCTTAGTAGTAGGGAAAGGACCGATTCTGTCGGAAAAATGAGACTCTGCGTAAGGCTGATTCGGTAATGTCCGGCAATCTCCAGGATTCTTTGTGCGCCCAGTTATCTGCCCTTGATATGGTGGCGTGACGGGTGATGACGTCACATCCGGGACACGTGATGGCCCAGCGAGATATATCTGCCCCTACATAAGACACCAGCGACTTCCAATGTTAGTCTCCGGGGAATGCATGTTTGGAGTTAGTATCGGGGTGGTATTTGTTTTCTGGTGGATTTTACTATGGGGTTTGGCGATGGGTTGAATTTCACTGGTCACGCCACCATAGCAGGGGCAGATAACTCTGGGCGCATGAAGATTCCTGGAGATTGCCGGAGAGGACCGGAATTTATCAAAGATTGTCGGAGATTGCCGAATCGGCCACACTCTCGGCCTCAATTTGCCGACAGAATCGGTCCTTTATATACTATTGTTCAAACTGACATTTTCATCCTCCTCTGAACTTCATCATCAATATCATAAATAATCACATAATTTCTGCTCAAATCACCTGAAAATTTGGCATGCATTACCCACTGTTAGAAGGACATGGTCTTGTTGACGAGGTATTTCAAAATACAGACGTGACCGACCACGTTCTGTATGGTCGAACACAAATGTTGACCATGACAAATGTAGTCGAAGCGATCATGAAAAGAGATGTTCAACCATGCAGAACATGGACGGTCACGCATGTAACATGAAATACCTGGTCACTGCGTGCATATTCAGGGGGCTGTCAGCATAATATGTGGTCACATTGCTAAGCACCATAATATATCCAACATTACCCAACTATTTAAACCCCATCAACGGAGACAACGCAGCCATGGTTGGCGAAAGTTTAATAGTTCGATGATTCACGATCATATCACTTTAAATTACTTAGTGGGTTTAACTAACGCACCCAATAGTATACATAGCTTACGTACAGTTCTGTATGCGTTACCTCTGAGAGCTTTAAATCAAATAGCCAGAGATATACAGCAATCTGCGTCTTCAGGAAATATAATACCATCAAAAATCAGTAAAGTATGTCAAGATATAGCGTATTTTCGGTTGTATCGTCCAGTGAACATAATCGAAACATCTCAAGATCGGCTTTTCTTGAAACTCAACTACTTAGATAAAGGACTGGACATCATTAATTTACCTCGAATCCTGAATGATCCAGAGGTACGCAACGCTGTACCAAACTATTTCAAATTCACAGAACCTCCTTGCATTTCATATAAGTATACTAAATCTATAGCCACCAAAATATTCAATTACTCCAATGCTGTCAAGGAGTTTGACTGGAACTTATACACGTCAGGAGGCTATAGTTGTGATTGTGAATTGTCGAACTTTATCTATACACCATGCAAACATATTGTGACTGGTGACCTTGATGTGGTGAGTGATAAGGATCTGAAATTACTCCTGATGAAAGGACCTAAATATAGAGAGCCAAGAAGAATAAATCTGAAGGCGGACCAGAAGATAGTCCTGTCTGCATTAGAACAGTACGTTATTGATTGGTCTAAGCGAGAAAAAGTTGAACCTACAGTACTCGCTGATTGGCTGGACCTCACCAAGAGCAAGGTCGTTGAAACAATCCGCCATATTGACAGAAGCACTCTTCCCCAAACAAAACAAGTACTGAGAAACCTCAATTCGCAAGAAGTTCTAGCAAATCTCCAGAGTAAATTCGTCATAGTCCCAGCAGACAAAGCTCCGAATAATATAATATTCATATGTAAATATTACTATTACCAGGTGCTGGTTAAAGAATTGAGTGTAGACATATCTTCATCAAATACATCTACTTACTCCCAAACTGCATTTACTCTGGAAGATTTATTTAACAATCACAAAAAGTTTCTCAGGGAAAGAGGTATTTGTCTTCCAACCAATCATAGCGACATACCAAAAATATACTGGACTCCCAAAATGCATAAATCACCATACAAAGCTAGATTCATAGCTGGTTCTAGAAGCTGCACCACCAAGCTTCTTTCAACCCTATTGACGAGGGCCCTTCAGGAGGTAAAAGCATTTTGGGAAAGGTATTGCGCCACTATTTTCAAGAACTCTGGCGTTGAATGTATGTGGATATTGAAAAACTCAAAATGTCTTACGGAAGAACTTGATGCTAAAGGTCACATACCGTACAGACATGTATCCACATGGGATTTCTCGACTCTCTATACTACAATCCCTCATCAGGACCTTATTGACCGTCTAAGTTCATTAATAGTATCTGTGTTCAAGAAAACTGATCGTAGATATATTAATGTCGGAAGCCATAAAGCATTCTTTAGCTCGACTACATACAAGAGATATCATTCATGGGATGTTTCTTTGTTTATAGAGTTGCTTGAATTTCTCATTAAAAATATCTATGTGAAATTTGGCAACACAATATATCAGCAGCATATAGGTATTCCAATGGGTACTAATTGTGCACCCCTGTTGGCTGACCTGTATCTGTTCTCTTATGAATATGACTATATGCTGGCGCTTTCAAAAACCGATCCACTCAAAGCCCGTTCCTTCTCATTCACCAAACGCTATATAGACGATCTTCTCGCTGTGGATAATCGCTATATAAATGACGCAGTGAAGGATATATATCCACCTTCACTGGATTTGAAGGAAACTACAGATAGCCCTACAGGCACATCTTATTTAGATCTCTATCTCTATAAAAATGAAGCGGGCATTCTCTCTCGTCGACTTTATGACAAAAGAGATGATTACAATTTCGACATCGTAAACTATCCCTTTCTGGATAGTAATATTCCAGTGGGACCTGCATATGGCGTATACATATCTCGCTTAGTAGCATTTGCTAGATCCTGTGTTAAATGTGATGATTTTAATCAACGTCACAAAACATTGTTGCAGAAACTTATAAAACAGGGCTATTCCACCAAGCGCCTCCACTCAAAGTTTCTCAAATTTGGCGATACATATCGCATGCTGATAGCAAAATACGAACGTAGCGTGCAAGATCTATGGCGCTACGTTTCGTAACTTGTGTCTAATTCCGCTTAACCCGGGGCTAGGGGCCGTATGAACCCATGTACTTCAAGATCCTCATGGTACTCATATGAACAGTCACAATCAAAGCGTGACTGAGGTACATCATTTTTAGATGACGACTCTATAACGAATATTATGGATTAAGAATACTGATCAGCGATACGGATTTGATATTTTGGAACATCATGATGTCTTGCCGGCATCATTGAAAACTGTTGACCGCTTCTCTCTTGCAGGAAACAAGCCTATGTTTATGTATACTTTTGTCTTTTTGAATTTGGTGCTAATACTGTTATATGGAAATGGAATAGGTCTTTGGATTATGGACGCGGATATTCTCTAATGGACGACGGCTGGATTATGAATGACGGACTAGACGCTTGTAATTTTAACCTGTGTATGCCTGGATTCTGCTGGTGGACAAGTTGTCCCCGAGGCCGGGCCCCTGCACACCCAACAAACATAATGAGCACAACTAAAAGAAAAAATATGAAGACAGACCCGAGGAACCTTAGTGCAGGTTTCTCGGCCGAGTCTCTAATAGTTCGAAATGCACTAAGACCTTTTTCAATCCAAATGACAGATATATTTCTGACAGCAAAGCAAGGCCACGACATCAAACCTTGCAATATTGCGCTTGATGATTGTTTAGCACCGAATTCTACATGTAATAATTTCAAAATTTCTAAGTGTGGACACCGTGGATGTCTCACGTGTCCACTCTTTAATACTTCAGCTTCATTTAGTTCCGCGTTAACTGGTAACTCATATTCTGTTAACTCGTATGTTGATCTTAGTTGTTCTACTACAAACTGTATTTACTTAGTTTCCTGTAAGAAGTGTGGTCAACAGTATGTTGGCAAGACCACCCAAAGACTCCATCTTAGGGTGAACGGTCACAGAAAATCCGTTAGGAAAAAGCAATTGCTTATAGGTAGGCATTTTTCTGGACCCGACCACGGCTGGGATAACTTTAGTATTCAGATCATAGACGTCGTCTATCCATCTACTAAGGATTCCCCTTTTGGATTTGAGAGAAAAATCCGAGAGCGGGAATTATTCTGGATGCTAGAACTTGGGTCAGTGTTTCCGTTTGGTTTAAATGATAATGTCAGTGGGTTCGGCAATGCTACAAACCGCCGTTCAAATATATCCAACATTACCCAACTATTTAAACCCCATCAACGGAGACAACGCAGCCATGGCTGGCGAAAGTTTAATAGTTCGATGATTCACGATAATATCACTTTAAATTACTTAGTGGGTTTAACTAACGCACCCAATAGTATACATAGCTTACGCATAGTTCTGTATGCGTTACCTGTGAGAGCTTTAAATCAAATAGCCAGAGATATACAGCAATCTGCGTCTTCAGGAAATATAATACCATCAAAAATGAGTAAAGTATGTCAACATATAGCGTATTTTCGGTTGTATCGTCCAGTTAACATAATCGAAACATCTCAACATGGGCTTTTCTTGAAACTCAACTACTTAGATAAAGGACTGGACATCATTAATTTACCTCGAATCCTGAATGATCAAGAGGTACGCAACGCTGTACCAAACTATTTCAAGCTCACAGAACCTCCTTGCATTTCATATAAGTATACTAAATCTATAGCCACCAAAATATTCAATTACTCCAATGCTGTCAAGGAGTTTGACTGGAACTTATACACGTCAGGAGGCTATAGTTGTGATTGTGAATTGTCGAACTTTATCTATACACCATGCAAACATATTGTGACTGGTGACCTTGATGTGGTGAGTGATAAGGATCTGAAATTACTCCTGATGAAAGGACCTAAATATAGAGAGCCAAGAAGAATAAATCTGAAGGCGGACCAGAAGATAGTCCTGACTGCATTAGAACAGTACGTTATTGATTGGTCTAAGCGAGAAAAAGTTGAACCTACAGTACTCGCTGATTGGCTGGACCTCACCAAGAGCAAGGTCGTTGAAACAATCCGCCATATTGACAGAAGTACTCTTCCCCAAACAAAACAAGTACTGAGAAACCTCAATTCGCAAGAAGTTCTAGCAAATCTCCAGAGTAAATTCGTCATAGTCCCAGCAGACAAAGCTCCGAATAATATAATATTCATATGTAAATATTACTATTACCAGGTGCTGGTTAAAGAATTGAGTGTAGACATATCTTCATCAAATACATCTACTTACTCCCAAACTGCATTTACTCTGGAAGATTTATTTAACAATCACAAAAAGTTTCTCAGGGAAAGAGGTATTTGTCTTCCAACCAATCATAGCGACATACCAAAAATATACTGGACTCCCAAAATGCATAAATCACCATACAAAGCTAGATTCATAGCTGGTTCTAGAAGCTGCACCACCAAGCTTCTTTCAACCCTATTGACGAGGGCCCTTCAGGAGGTAAAAGCATTTTGGGAAAGGTATTGCGCCACTATTTTCAAGAACTCTGGCGTTGAATGTATGTGGATATTGAAAAACTCAAAATGTCTTACGGAAGAACTTGATGCTAAAGGTCACATACCGTACAGACATGTATCCACATGGGATTTCTCGACTCTCTATACTACAATCCCTCATCAGGACCTTATTGACCGTATAAGTTCATTAATAGTATCTGTGTTCAAGAAAACTGATCGTAGATATATTAATGTCGGAAGCCATAAAGCATTCTTTAGCTCGACTACATACAAGAGATATCATTCATGGGATGTTTCTTTGTTTATAGAGTTGCTTGAATTTCTCATTAAAAATATCTATGTGAAATTTGGCAACACAATATATCAGCAGCATATAGGTATTCCAATGGGTACTAATTGTGCACCCCTGTTGGCTGACCTGTATCTGTTCTCTTATGAATATGACTATATGCTGGCGCTTTCAAAAACCGATCCACTCAAAGCCCGTTCCTTCTCATTCACCAAACGCTATATAGACGATCTTCTCGCTGTGGATAATCGCTATATAAATGACGCAGTGAAGGATATATATCCACCTTCACTGGATTTGAAGGAAACTACAGATAGCCCTACAGGCACATCTTATTTAGATCTCTATCTCTATAAAAATGAAGCGGGCATTCTCTCTCGTCGACTTTATGACAAAAGAGATGATTACAATTTCGACATCGTAAACTATCCCTTTCTGGATAGTAATATTCCAGTGGGACCTGCATATGGCGTATACATATCTCGCTTAGTAGCATTTGCTAGATCCTGTGTTAAATGTGATGATTTTAATCAACGTCACAAAACATTGTTGCAGAAACTTATAAAACAGGGCTATTCCATCAAGCGCCTCCACTCAAAGTTTCTCAAATTTGGCGATACATATCGCATGCTGATAGCAAAATACGAACGTAGCGTGCAAGATCTATGGCGCTTACGTTTCGTAACTTGTGTCTAATTCCGCTTAACCCGGGGCTAGGGGCCGTATGAACCCATGTACTTCAAGATCCTCATGGTACTCATATGAACAGTCACAATCAAAGCGTGACTGAGGTACATCATTTTTAGATGACGACTCTATAACGAATATTATGGATTAAGAATACTGATCAGCGATACGGATTTGATATTTTGGAACATCATGATGTCTTGCCGGCATCATTGAAAATTGTTGACCGCTTCTCTCTTGCAGGAAACAAGCCTATGTTTATGTATACTTTTGTCTTTTTGAATTTGGTGCTAATACTGTTATATGGAAATGGAATAGGTCTTTGGATTATGGACGCGGATATTCTCTAATGGACGACGGCTGGATTATGAATGACGGACTAGACGCTTGTAATTAGATAGTAAAAACACCATATTGTGAAATATCGATTCTTGACCACCATTCTTATCCCAGCAATTTTATTGTATTAACTTTTTCCTTGAGTGAAAATCCATGATTTCTTAAGCTTTTGCACTGTATCGGTTTGTATGATGTACAGTAGGCTACATGTATGTTATAGTCGAGGTTGACAGTTTAACATGAGGGAATTGTTTTCGGTTCTGGATACTGCTTTGGTAATATAAACATCCTGTCCAATGACCTGTAGGGTCAAGCATTGTCAGTTAACTTCTGTGAGAAATTATATTTGACTGTATTTCTAGTAGGCGTCAGATTCGATCTTCGGTAGTCAGCTATATGATTTAGCGGTGTGGATAAGTACAATGTACCCGGTGGAACCCAGACTTTGAGTTCTGTGTTTTGGTTTAGTGACAATTCGATTGTCCCATTGTCATATAATCTGATGAGATGTTATCATATACCCATTGTTAGGATAGTATAAAAGAGGATGTTTGACGGTTTCCAATTTACAGAATAAGATCCTCTGCCATGTTACCACCGGTACAGCGTCACAAAATTGTAAACTGAAATGTACGAGCAGTAAAAACTATCTACAGCAATGTGTGTGTTGTGTTGTCATCCATTTTAAGTCCAGAGAAAACCACTGGCCGGACCGGAATCTTCTGATGGGTTTATGTAATTTTACCCGGAAACATCGGCGCTCCATACAAGCCCACTTTCCGTCTAGAGTTCTCACAAATTACATTGGCGAGCTTGCCAGGATGAAAAAATTTCCGGATGCCACAGGAACATTGGTTGATGAACAGCGGAATATTTAAATTTCCACGTCTGAATTTTCCCAGCCTTACTTGACGCTGTACCGGTGGGATAATCTACTGCAAGACCGTTAGACGACAGCCAGAATGCGGTGTTGATAGCCTCGCTTCCATTCGCGAGGACCCGTCCACGAGCTGCTGACGCTCTTTGGCGACCCGTCTTGATGCTGGATCACGTTGCCCTCCGTTCCTGGACCCACCGTCTTCCCTCTTCCTTCTTTTTTCTTCTGCGGTCGGTGCGGGTAGTCCATGGTCCTTAATCATTCTATTGTAATTTTTCGTATAATATTCCAGACGGGTCATCTTCCATCTCCTCTGCTGCGATTGCCTGCAGCCATTTCTCCCATCTTTCTTTTGTAAATTCTTCACGCCAGCTCGTGTGGACGGGCACGAACGCACCAATAATCGTCTGAACTATTGAAAAAATGTCGCACGGTGGGGCGGTTCCTCACCTGTCGACACGCGATGGTCCAGCCCAGCATTTGTGAGTGAGCCGGATCTTCCTTCATCCTGTACATTAAGGCTGCTACATGACTATTTTACTTGGTGTCGCGCCTCCCGCTCTCCTCGTCTTCTTGCATTGAACTCCCCTATTCCTGCATTCAATGAAGTAGTCACCCGGACGGTGACTAGTGCACCTGTTTGGTTCCGGTGCTTTGACCATGATGGCGTTTGCAATCCTCTTCAGTTCTTCTTCATAGGAGCTGTCCTTGAACTGCCTTGTGTTTCTAACCGGAAGAAATTCCGGAATTCACAACTGCGTGAGTGGTAAGATGATCGACCCAAACACTGTTCCTTCGTATAACAGCGACATGTTTCTTCTCTTCCTTGGTGACGTGACAGCGTGTGCCAGAAACCTCTGGAACGAGTCCATTCCGTGGAAACAATATCTACAGGTACAGTTTGATTCGTTTCATTTAAGAGCCTTGTAAATGGCCGTAGTGATTGAAAAAATAAATGTGTTGTGATATATTCTCTGCCTGGACTTCCCTGGACTTTCTGTCTGACGTTGTGAAGTTCCCACTGATTGACAATAGTGCGTGTGATGAACAGTGTGTACTTTACAGAACTGGATCATGCATAACGAACTCTAAGACATTGTATTCTTGTAACTTTCTTGGAACATTCTGGACTGAACCCCCAGACAGGTTGGTAGCATGTATTGAATGCGAGGTTTAACTTTAACTTTCTCTCTCTCCCTTGAACGATCATGTTATATGTGCCATAATCATGCCTTATATGAATTGTTGACATCTCTCGTATATTGTGCATGTTTTGTTGATTGTTGATAATACTGCATGCCCAGTGAAGTTGATGAATCAATGGTGAAGCTGGTAGATTGCATGAATTCCTTTGTGACTAGTAAATTTAGTGATTTGCAGATTGATAAATCTAGCCTTTGAAGTTTGTACGATAATATTGTGATGTGGTTCCACAATGATTTTTTTATTAGGACGTTTATCGCGATTAGTTGCCATAGCAGTGTAGCTGGTAAGCTGAAACACTTAACGCAATATTGGCTAAATGGAACTAAAATTATCGCGTACATGATTGACAGGTCCTAAGATACACTGAGTACATGTACGTACTAGTGGTTTGAAGCATATAAATGCTTGGTAGATGCTATGAAAGCATGTTCGTGTTGGTTGACGAACCTTCATAATCCCCGACTCGGCTATGAAAGCCTGGATATCGTGAATATTTGTGGTTATTTGTTTGTTTTGGATCCTCAGATATAAGTCTAAGATGTTGGATGACCAATTGGTTTCAATTAACACGTATTGACAACTTTTTGTAAGTGTAATACATATTGTGTCCAAGTCAACCATAAAGTTCTAGCTTTCATAATGAGTAACATGTAAGGTCCAAATGTTAACCTTTGCGGATGGGGTACCGTATATTAAATCTGCACATGGCGATACTAGAGAAATCCGATACTTGGTGACAGTTATGGAAGACTGTTTGAGACATAACCACAGAATAATTGTCTGTGGTAAATATTTTTGTTGCAACAATATTGAGATGCCATGTAGTGGTATGAATTGAATAATGGGCGTTGTTATTTTGTGCAGAATACTTTTGTCGTTACTGATCGAGTTTCCCCGTGTGAATCCTTTCTCTGACATCATAGTTTTTCTTGCAATGAAATGGTATGTTAATTCTGTTTTGGAATAAGTATGTTCTTACTGGTGTATGCTGGAACGTAGAGTCTGATACTCTATAATCTGAAGAATTCGCATTTCTTGCAGATAGGATTCAAATGCCTAACATTGCCATTCGCAACCACTTGAACGTTTCCAGGATTGTTGCCCGTTTGAATGCCACTTCTTGACAGGCATTGAATATGACAATTGATATGTCGGCACGTGACATTTTGACGTGTATTTCTTTAACCATGGATTTGCTTGGGACCCTTATCGCGCTTTTATATATCCTTTGCATACGTTGTAATCTGTATGGCTATTGTTCTCAAATTTTGTTTCACTCGGTGACATTGTAATGCATGACCTGCAACTAGACAGTGCTCTGGAGACTGTTCTACGCGCCTATGGGTGTGCGTTTTGGTGCACGACACGTACTCTCACTTGAAGTTAAGTTTTGGTGTACTGGTGGCTGATGAACTGATCATTCACACAGTTACTATCACCATTTCTTGTCTTCTAATTATTGTATTTTTCTTTTGCTTATTTCTTGTTTCGCTTTTCTGACATTATCTTGCATGTAGGTTGGCGTTTTGGCATTTTGATATAGATAAATGTTATTTGTTTTCATTTTCATGAACATCTAATGTGTTGATAAACTATTTTGGATTTGAAGCTAATGGATGAATTTTCCAGCAATTGTTTTGATATTTGCGCCATGTTTTGAGCACATTGTTTTGACATGTCCACACTTGTCAGTGACTGGCACGTGTCCCACATACCTAGGGTACTTTCATTGAGAAATGATAGTAAATATAGCCTTATGACCTTACGCAATGAATATGGATTACGGTAATTGAATAAATTGTTTCCGGTATTAGACCGATATTTCTGATAACGACTTTGGCTATTCATAATGGACTATTCTTTCACGTTTGCTATTATTCTTGCTGCCTTACGCATTTTGTGTTTATGCTTTGAGATGAATAAACTATCTTCGTTCGTATTTTTCATCTTCCATTTGTCGGATGATATGTGAAATATCGATTCTTGACCACCATTCTTATCCCAGCAATTTTATTATATAACTTTTTCCTTGAGTGAAAATTCATGATTTCTTAAGCTTTTACACTGTATCGGTTGACAGTTTAACACGAGGGAATTGCTTTCGGTTCTGGATACTGCTTTGGTAATATAAACATCCTGTCCAATGACCTGTAGGGTCAAGCATTGTCAGTTAACTTCTGTGAGAAATTATATTTGACTTTCTAGTAGGCGTCAGATTCGATCTTCGGTAGTCAGCTATATGATTTAACGGTGTGGATAAGTACAATGTATCCGGTGGAACCCAGACTTTGAGTTCTGTGTGTTGGTTTAGTGACAATTCGATTGTCCCATTGTCATAAAGTCTGATGTACCCATTGTTAGGATAGTATAAAAGAGGATGTTTTACAGAATAAGATCCTCTGTCATTTTACCACCGGTACAGCGTCACAAAATTGTAAGCTGAAATGTACGAGCAGTAAAAGCTATCTACAGCAATGTGTGTGTTGTGTTGTCATCCATTTTAAGTCCAGAGAAAACCACTGGCCGGACCGGAATCTTCTGATGGGTTTATGCAATTTTACCCGGGAACATCGGCGCCCCATACAAGCCCACTTTCCGTCGAGAGTTCTCACAAATTACAATATGATTAGTTATATTACTTGTGTTTGGTATTTTTGGAAGGTTATATAATGTACTAAATGTGTAAGCTTACATCACATTTAATCATGTTTGAGGCATTCTATGATCAATATAATAATCAAATTATTTTGAACATTTGGAAATATATCCGACACGCATTACTGATGATCGGAGAACATTTTTTGTCATCATGAAAACGTGTTTAGGGGTTATCAGCATAATGTTGTCGAGTTTCCAAACACGAACACATTTCGGGAATGGAAGTATAGAAAGAAAAACGCCATGTGAGTAGTTATTTTGCTTCAAACTTTGACACGTTTGATATGTTTAGAAATGTTATATAATGCACTAAATGAATATATGATATTTGAACTTGTTTGCGGCGATTAAGTCTATATAATGATGTCATGAATGATGTGTGACATGAATATACAAATTCTGCTCGGATCATCTGGAAATGCATTGGACATGCATTCTTGATGATCGAGTTCCTTTTTGTCCCCATGAAAACAGGATTTATGGGCTGTCAGCATAATGAAATTCTGGAACGGAGGTATAGATGTGAGCTGTTATTATACTTCAAACTATGGCATATTTTGGTATTTTTGGAAATGTTGTATAATGCACTAAATGACAGTCACACTACCACATTTAAGCATGTTTCAGGTGAATATGATGTCAAAATTACGGCATAACTTGACAACATTGTCCAAACTGATGAACAAATCGCCCCCATATGAACTTTATGGTCAATATCTATTATCACAGTATTTAGCTCAAATCCCCTGGACATGTATTACTGATAATCAGAAATCATATTTTGTCTCCACGAAAACATGTTTTAGGTGCTGTCAGCGTAATATACAGGGTTCAACTCTTAAGCACTGTGGCAATTTTTGCCATGGAGATATAGTTATGAAATGCGGAAACGTTTCTTCGTGATGTTGAAAACCATATAATGTTTTGGTATCTATGGAAAGACAGACTCGGACCGCATTATCTGTAGTAGAAGCAGTGAAATTTGGTATGATTTTTTAGGTTGAAGCTGATGACGTCATGTGGATCATGTGGAGCTGACGTCGACGTCCATTCTGAGTCAAAGGTCACTTCCGGGTCATAGTTCACATCCGCATCAAATGACACTTCCAGGTCGAAGGTCACTTCCGTCGCGTGACGTCCGAGCAAGAGTTATCTGCCCATAAATAAGACCAAAGATTCGCTTCAGGTACTTCAATGTTAAGCCCAATGGGCAACCCACTCAAAGACATTTACGGTATGGGGTGGGACACCTTATTTTTTTGTCTCGCGGTCTAGAATACGATGGGAGGGGGTCTTGAGGCCAGGAGTTGACTTTCGCTGCAAAGTTTTAAGTTGGACCATCGGACTGCACTGGTGTGTCGTGGAAACAAAGTCCATCTGCCCATGCGCAGACAGGAAATTGACGGAAAAGGGCATTGGAATGGATGTTTTGGGGTCGAGGTGAACCATCCTCTTCCGAATGGGTCGTATAATATATCAGTTTGAATCACTCGTAGGGGAGAGTCCGATTGGACTGGTGTGTAGTGAAAGTTGGGCTATGGCGCGCATGCTCAGGCAGGGTATTGTGGGAAAAGGCACTTGGGTGGAAGTTTTGGGACGAGATGGGCCAATATTGGGCGTACTGGTTCGTGGAGGGTATCAATGTAAACGCTCCTCCAGGCCGATCGTGTAATGGGTGGGCGCATGTAAAACTCGGACTTGCATTGAAAATACAAAATCCGGAACCACGAACTTTACTCCTAAAATATGAAAAACCCCAATCAACCTATGGGATCTACTATTAACGCCTTAGCGCTTATCTTAACGCCCTACCTTATCGCCTTAGCGCCCGTGCCAATGCCGTTACGCCAGGATGCAGACAGATGAGAGAAAAAAAGATCAACACGTTCACAAGTTTTCATATAGTTTATTATTCCCTTCATCACATCTTACCAACGCTGGAGGAACCGCGTTGGGTATGCTTACAATTCAAGTATGCTCTTGTCCAATCAGAAGCCACCATTTGGTGCTGCACTGTCATATCCGTTTTCTCGTCCGTTAGACGTATTCCCGGTTTCGCTTGTCCAATCAGAAGCCGTCATTTGAGAAAGTCCAACCTCCGGCCATGGCCGCTCTTGTCAGTTTATCCTAATCGTCGTTGGACAGCCCAGGATACTGTTATGGCATCATGTCCTGGAACAGCTGTTTGCGCATTTTGATCGCGTTTTTGCAGGGCCTCGGTGCTAACCCAATATCCTCTTCCAAGTGACGCTTTGACTTCACGATAGACCTATGCGTGGGGTCACCTTTCATTTCAAGCAGAAGCAGACTGCTGTTCATAGATCGCCATGGTTGTTTTCCTGATGTTGGGACGCATTTGGATGTAAGCCTGTTGTAAGTTATCCTTTCCAGCGTCCTCGATCTCCTCAGCATGAGTATGAATAGCTTTATGCACAATACGATTCCGAAAGGTACAATGTAGGTTCATTTTCCTAGGACGTAGCCTGACTATCAGCAGAGCGAGCTGTCTGTATCAGTAGATAGGCTCTCAGCAGTCTCTGTTTCGGTATCAGTCGGTGGACTCTCAGAATCAGCTCGTATATTCTCAACATCTGCCATAGTGGGATCCTCGGTGTCTTCAATCCCTTGTATATTCTTTGGTGTCCCATCATATCGCAATGTCTGGAGAGCGTGCGTTCGCACTCAAAGCAAGTATAAGCAATGTTGATGGTTGAACGTCGACTGCACGTTTTTGGGATACACTTCCGTTTATGGACGTAACGCCCGCCAACGCTTAGCTTAACGCTTCAACTCCCTGGCGAGATAGCTTAGAAGTTCTGATGGGTCTAGATATCCCATGGAATTAACACTAATTCATCTAAATGCAGTGACGCTCGTCGTTACGCCTTAACGTCTGTCTCAACGCATTGTCGATCATCAATGAACGGTCATCACCGAGCGTTGACGAGTGTCAACGCCATGTTGGGGGTTGGATAATTTGCCATCTCCATAAAGGTATGAAATGCCTCATGCATGGCCAGTACATTATTGGCACGGATAGCTGTGTGGTATCCACTTTGGGTAGTATCTCTTATGCAGCAGAAGACTTACCCGGGTCACCCATTGGATGTCATCTATGAGCGTGACAAGAAGATAACGCGTGCCTAGGTGCTGAGCGGCCTCAGTGGTCCCACCTTGAGCTGTATCAATAATATCGACTTTAACGTTGGTTTGACGTAACGCTCCGGCCAGAATATCCTCTTTGTCGGATTCAAAGTTTACATCAGGTAACGCGGACTCTGTAGATGAAATAAGGAAGATGGTGTCGTGTGGGCTATTTATAAGTTAGCTTTGGGTGCTTTTGATCTTAATGATGCATTTAAACAGGTGTTTCTTTTGGGCCATCTCTATGCCATATGTCGCTATCCAGCTCATGCCCGCGATTTTCAACATCAATTACAAGCGTCTAGTCCGTCATTCATAATCCAGCCGTCGTCCATTAGAGAATATCCGCGTCCATAATCCAAAGACCTATTCCATTTTCCATATAACAGTATTAGCACCAAATTCAAAAAGACAACCATAGTATACAAAAACATAGGCTTGTTTCCTGCAAGAGAGAAGCGGTCAACAGTTTTCAATGATGCCGGCAAGACATCATGATGTTCCAAAAATATCAAATCCGTATCGCTGATCAGTATTCTTAATCCATAATATTCGTTGTTGTCATCTAAAGAATGATGTATCTCAGTCACGCTTTGATTGTGACTGTTAATATGAGTACCATGAGATTCTTGAAGTACATGGGTTCATACGGCCCCTAGCCCGAAGCGATTTTCGGGGGTATGAGATTTTGAGTCTACGAACAGTTAGCCGTATGGACGACTTGTCGAGGCTTGGGATACAATTAATTCAATGTTCAGCCGTCGTCCATTAAAGAATTTCCGCGTCCATAATCCGAAGCCCTAATCCGCCTTTTGCGCTATTCCTAATGCCGGTTTCGGCCGCAAGGTGGCGCTAGCGCACACGGCACTTTGGTCTGTTTCGGTTTAGCTGTCTACGTCTGCTAATGTAAACATGTGCAGGAGAGAAGGCGGGTATTGTATTTCGCCTCGTTTCGTCAGATTTTCTCACTGATGGAGACGCCCTTGGTAGTTTACGTAAGTATAGTCATCAAGTCTAATTTTTACTCGTTTGTACAAGCATATAAGAGCCGCTTTGTCAACAAATTGGGCAATCAAAGGTCGTAACTTTTGTTGTTATAAAACACTTGTTTAGTTATACTAGAGTCTTGCGTGTCATCGACTCGGGGATAAAGGATTACTGTACCGTACGATTGTGGAGGCATTATCACTGATAATATTGTCGCGGTTCTCCTGGCTTTAATCATATTGAGATGATTTATTCTCTTGAAAAATTGCAAATGTTTTGTTTTTGTTAGATTGTCCTTTAAGAAATACATGGTATAATAATTAGATAATTAAAAAAATAAAAATAAGTAGCTGTTAGTGCAAAAACTACTTCCTCAGTATTTATGAGAAGTTAGAAGACATATGGCACATTAATTCCTGTTCAGTGTGTCTTTTCACAATAACATTATGAAACACTACCAGCAGTGCCAACTGAGGCGGGTTGGGTTCTTGTTTATCACATTATAATCATACATCTACATTAACAGCTACATGGTAGTCGGGTTAACTAATAATCCGATTATTTCTCACAGTACTTGATCAAACAAACTGGCCCCTGCTGATTGTTTTTAGTGGAGTGTGGTTTAATCAGGCTGAACTGCCGGCCACTCACCATGTTTTATAACAACAACGACGACGACCTTTGATTGCCCAATTTGTTGACAAAGCGGCTCTTATTATGCTTGTACAAACGAGTAAAAATTAGACTTGATGACTATACCTACGTAACTACCAACGACGTCTCCATCAGTGAGAAAATCTGACGAAACGAGGCGAAATACAATACCCGCCTTCCCTCCTGCACATGTTTACATTAGCAGACAGCTAAACCGGAACAGACCAAAGTGCCGTGAGCGCTAGCGCCACCTTGCGGCCAAAACCGGCATTAGGAATAGCGCAAAAGGCGGATTCATTTGACAGCACTAGCACCAAATTAAAAGGATTCATCATAGTATACATAAAACTAGGCTAATTTCCTACAAGAGAGAAGCGGCCAACAGTTTTCAATGATGCCAGCAAGACATCATGATGTTCCAAAGATATCAAATCCGTATTCACTATTCTTAATCCATATGATATACATTGTAAAGTCGTTATCTAGAGTATGATATATCTCAGTCACGCTTTGAAAGCGACTGTTCATATGAACACTACGAGGATCTTGAAATGCATAGGTCCATACGGTCCCTAGCCCCGAGTTAAGCGGAATTATACACAAGTTACGAAACGTACCGCCATAGATCCTGCACGCTACGCCCGTATTTTGCTATCAGCATGCGATATTTGTCGCCAAATTTGAGAAAATGCGAGTGGAGGCGCTTTATGATGTAGCCCTGTTTTACAAGTTTCTGCAATAACGTTTTGTGACGTTGATTGAAATCGTCACATTTAACACAGCATCTAGCAAATGCCAATAGGCGAGATATGTATGCGCCATATGCAGGTTCGACTGGTATATTACTGTTCAGATAGGGATAGTTTACGATGTCGAAATTGTAATCATCTCTTTTGTCGTAAAGTCGACGAGAGAGAAGGCCCGCTTCATTTTTGTAGAGATATAGGTCTAAATAAGAAGGTGGATATATATCCTTCACTGCATCATTTATATAGCGATTATTCACAGTAAGACGATTGTCTTTGTAGCGTTCGGTGAATGAGAAGGAACGGGCTTTGAAATTATCTGTTTTTGAAAGCGTCTGCATATAGTCGTATTCGCAGATATAATCAGCGAAAAGGGGTGCACAATTAGTACCCATTGGAATACCTATATACTGTTGACATATTGTATTGCCAAATTTCACATAGATATTATTAATGAGAAATTCGAACAACTCTATAAACAAAGAAACATCACAGAATGATATCCTCTGTATGTATTGGAGCTAAAGACTGCTTTATGGTTTCTGTCATTAATATATCGGCGATCAGTTCTTGAACACCGATACTATTAATCAACGAAGACGGACAATAAGGTCCTGGTGAAAGATTGTAGTATAGAGAGTCGAAAAATCCCATGTGGATACATGCCTGCATGGTATGTTACCTTTAGCATCAAGTTCTTCCGTAAGACATTTGAGTTTTTCAGTATCCACAAGCATTCAATGCCAGAGTTCTTGGAAATCGTGGCGCAATACCTTTCCCAAAATGCGTATACCTCGCGAAGGGCCCTCGTCAACAGGGTTGAAAGAAGCTTGGTGGTACAGTTTCTAGAACCAGCTATGAATCTAGCTTTGTATGGTGAGTCATGATTTTCGGAGTCCAGCACACTTGGTATATCGTTATGATGGTTGAAAGACATATCTCTTTCCTTGGGAAACGTTTTGTTGTGGTTAAATAACTCTACCAGAGTAAATGCTGTTTGGGAGTAAGTAGACGTATTCGGTGATGGTGTGCTTATACTCGATTCCTTAACCAGCACCTGGTAATAGTAACATTTACATATGAATATTATTTGGAGGTTTGTCTGGGATTATGACGAATTTACTCTGCAGATTTGCTAGAACTTCTTGCGAACTGAGGTTTCTCAGTACTGGTTTTGCTTGTGGAAGGGTAATACTCTCAATATGGCGGATTGTTTCAACGACCTTGATTTTGGTGAGGAACACGTGCATGAAATGGCTGATGTTCTGAGGATAAATTCGACTTCCAAACACACGAATTTGCGCTCTGTCGATGGGTTGAAGAAAAACACGAAGTATTGGCAGTTCAAGGCAATATTTCTGGACGCCTTCACCCGAGGAAAGAGATTCTGGGTCAAATAAATGACGGACAGATTCCGATGATGGGATCCTTTGGTAAACACGTCGGCGATATGTGAATTGTTCTTGGCCACACCCATCAGATCAGCTTTGACTACCACGTTGCTCTGCTCATGGTTGAAGAAATACGCTTGGTCAATATCGCGAGGAATGCCTGGTAACCTTGTAGCTTCGTGGGCGGGCTGCCATTGATTGTAGCATCAGACTATACGAGTATAATTGTGGGAGCCTTGCGCTAAGAATCACCCAGGACGTCTTGCCATATCCCGTCGGACTGCTGACCGCCATGGTGTAGGGATGCTCTACTCCACGTGGTGGACCCATAGCGGGTGGCTTCAGTGTCTCTCGTCTATGCATCGAACGAAAATGTCTGAGCATATTGTCACGACGAGAGAGTGTCTATTGACAGAACGTACATGTACTCGACATGGTACCCGGTTAGAGGGTGGTTACAGATCGAGGTTAATGGTTTACAAGCGACCTTATATTAACTCCCCCCTCGTGGGTACAAAATGTTTGTGTGAGTGAGCGAGGGAGTGTGAATGAGTGAGTGAGTGAGTGGTCATATACGATCGTTTGTAAGCCATTAGCCTCAGTCTGTAACCACCCTTTGACCGGGTATCATGTCGAGTACATGTACTTTCTGCCAGAACACACTCGACATTACTCTCAAACATATTCGTTTGATTCATAGACAAGAGACACCACTGAGTTCACCCGCTATGGGTCCATCAAGTGGAGTAGATCATCCCTATGCCATGACGGTCAGCGGATGTTGCAAGACGTGCTGGGTGATCAAATTCTTGAAGGAAGGGCCCCTCAGCTATACCCGTATAGTCTGGTGCTAGAGCCAAAGGCAGCGCGCCTACGAAACTACAAGGCTACGGAAAGAAACTCACGATGCCGATCAAGCGTATTTCTTGAACTCTGAGCAGATCAACGCTGTAGTCCTCTGAAGGGTGCGGCCAAGGACAATTCACATATCGCCGAACTTTACGAAAGGATTCTATCATCGGAAGCTGTTCGTCGTCTTCGATCCAGAATCTCTTTCCTCAACGGAAGGCGTCCAGAGATATTGCCTTGAATTACCAATACTCCGTGTTGTTATCCAATCCCATCGACAGAGCGCAAATCCGTGTGTTTGGAAGTCGAATTGATCCTCAGAACATCGACCATCTCATGCAGGCGTTTCAAGCTGAGACAAGTCGTCCGCATGGCTCATACCCCCGAAGATCGTCGATTGACGACCCACCTGTTACCCGGCGAAAGGTCACCACAAATTTAGAGTGAGAGCCAGCGACCTCCATGACATCCACCGAGTCCAGACCTTTCCAGCGTCATGTACACAACATGAACAGAAGGCTATGGAGGGATTTGTCCAAAGACAGCATGGACACTGACGTGGGCGAGACGTTGGAGGCCACAGAAAAGAAGTTTCACCACAAAGGATATTTGAAGGAGAAAGCCGCAATTTTAACCCATAACAGCATTACGGTAAACAACGGTCTTTACGTAGCAGTATGTCGACCTCGTGGCCAAGGACCCGGTTCATATGAAAATCGAAAGAACAGCGATGATGCTGAAAAACCCCAGGCTGGGGCTTGACATCGGCATATGTGATAGCGAGGGCTCACACGAAACACCTGTTTGAACGCATCATTAAGACCAAAGCGTCCACAGCTGACTTATAAATAGCCCACACGACACCATCTTCCTTATTTCATCATGATCACTACAGAGTCCACATTGCCTGATGTAAACTTTGAATCTGACAAAGAGGATATTCTAGCCGCTGAGTTAAGTCAAGCCAACGTTCAAGTCGATGATATTATTGATACAGTTCAAGATGGGACCACCGTGGCCGCTCTGCACCAACGCATGAATGATCACCTTGTCACGGTCATTTGGTGCTAATACTGTTATATGGAAATGGAATAGGTCTTTGGATTATGGACGCGGATATTCTCTAATGGACGACGGCTGGATTATGAATGACGGACTAGACGCTTGTAATAGATGACATCTAATAGGTGACCCAGGTATGTGTTCTGCTGCATAGAAAACAGATACTATCCAAAGAGGATATCAACACAACTACCCGTGCCCAGAATCTGCTGACCCTGCATGAGGCATTTCAAACCTTTATGGAGACGCAGCTGGATACGAGAAATTATCTTCTCCAACCCCCAAAATGGCGTTGTCACTCGTCAACGCTCGGTGATGTCCGTTGATTGATGATCGACAATACGTTAAGGCGTTACGATAGGGCGTTAAGGCGTTGAGACGGATGTTAAGGCGTAACGAGTATGTTGGACGTGACTGCATTTAGATGAATTAGTGTTAATTTCATGGGATATCTAGACCCATCAGAGCTTATGAGCTATTTCGCCAGGGCGAAGTTTTAAACTAGGCGTTGGCGCGCGTTACGTCTATAAAACAAGTGTATCCCAAAGACATGCACAGTCGACATTCAACCGTCAGCATAGCTTATACTTGCTCTGAATGCGAACGCACGTTCTCCAGACATTACGATACGATGCGACACCAGAAGAATATACATGGGATTGAAGACACTGAAGATCCCACTGAGGCAGATGCTGATAATATACCGGCTGATACCGAAACAGAGACTGCTGATAGTCTATCTACTGATACAGACAGCTCGCTTACTGATGGTCAGTCTACGTCTCAGGGAAGTGAGGAAGAACCTACCTTTTGGGATCGTATTGTGCATGTACTCATGTTGAGGCGATCGAGGACGCTGGACAGGATAACTTACAACAAGCTTACATCCAAATGCGTCCCAACATCAGGAAAACAGTCCTGACAATATATGAACAGTATACCCAAGCATAGATCCATCATGAAGACCAAGCGTCAGTTGGAAGAGGATATGGGGTTACCACCCACCGAGGTCCTGCAAATGCGATCAAAATGCGCAAACAGCTGTTCCAGGACATGTTGCCATAACAGTATCCTGGTCTGTCCGACGACGATTAGGATAAACGAACAAGAGCGGCCATGACCGAAGGTTGAACTTTCTCAAAGGACGGCTTCTGATTGAACAAGCGCAGCCGAGAATACGTCTAACGACATGAAAGGATATGACAGATGGAGCACCAAATGGTAGCTTCTGATTGGATAAGAGCATACTGTAAGCATACCCAAGGCGGCTCCCCCGGCATGGGTATGATGTGGTGGAGGGAACAATAAACCAAATGAAACTTGTGAACGTCTTGACCTTTCTGTCTCTCATCTGTCTCCATCATGACGTCAAGGCGTTGAAACGGGCGTTCAGGCGTTATGATAGAGCATTAAGGCCCCATAAACACTTACCTGTGGTATTCCCCATGTGGCAGATGTAAAGTTCGTTTTCCGCTTTTTTCTGTGAAAATTTTTACATGCATCCGCTATCCCAGCCTACACCTCTAGGCAGGTCACGATCTGTGGGAACCGATATTAGTCCATCTAGACCTCGTTGATGGGGTGTTTTTGGGGGTAAAATCCGTGTTTCCGCATTTTATATTTTGAAGGAAAATTCTAGCTTTGCATACACCCACCCATTACGTGATCGGCCTGGAGGAGCACTTCGCATGGATACCCGCCCCGCCACCCAGTCCGCCCCGCCACCCAGTACGCCCACTATTGGCTCACCTCGACCCCAAAACTTCCACTCAAGTGCCCTTTTCCACAATTCGATGCCTGCGCATGCGCGTCATAGCTTTACTTACACTACACACCAGTCAAGTCGGATTCTCCCCTACGAGTGCTTCAAACTGATCCCTCACGCGACCAATTCGGACCAGGATGGTCCAACTCGACATAAAAACGTCCATTCAAATGCACTTTTTCCAAAATTCCCTGTCTGTGTATGCGCAGATGGACTTTATTTCCACGACACACCGGTCCAGTCGCATGTTCCCCACGAATGCTTCAATAGGACACGTCACTCGACCCAATCGGACCAAGGATAGTCCATCTCGACCCCAAAACGTCCAACCCAGATCTGCCTATTCACTGCGCATGAACAGTTAAAACTTTTCAGCGAAAGTCAACACATGACCTCGGGGATCCTTCCATCGTATTCTGCAGTGCAAGACAGAGAAAATAAGGTGCCACACCCCATCCCGTAAATGTCCATGTCTGTGTTGCCAATTGAAGCGTATCTTTGGTCCTATTTAGGGGCAGATAACTTTCTGGGCCGTCACGTGACCGGAAGTGCCCTTTGACTCGGATGTAACGTCATCCGTGACGTCAGCGTAGGGTGGTCCACATGACGTCATCAGCCTCTGCCTAAAAAATTATACCAAATTTCACGGCTTCCTACTACTATTATCTCAAGTTAAAACATATTTGACATCGACATGACAGAAGTATGACACTGTGACGTTCGAGCGGTCAGAAAACGTCTATCCTTGCGCTACACAGCTATCAATTACAGGTGAGTAGAATGAACACGCAGTCCTTTCTCCGAAAGTGTAGATAGTCCACAGTATAATAACAAAGGCTTCAATACGGTAGAATTACATCAGACGTTCCTCCCAGCGGTCTGCTGAAGGAGGAGACATCAGGTCCCTGCTTCACGGCACTCACCAAACACTGCCGAATTACATTAATCCCGATAACGCGTGGGGCGTTTAATCACTCGACCTCGGGTCGTCCGCCGCGGTTCTGTTTCGGCCTCGGCCGGGGGTAAAGCTTCCATCTCGAGATCCAATGGTGATGCCGACTGCAAATCAACCTCGAAATCGGGAAATCTCCGTGGTCGCTGTATTTCACGCCCGCCCCGGGTCAATCGAGGTCGCCGGTCAAGAGTCGGCGTTCTGACGACAGTCGATGGTTCCATGGGGTAAGGAAAGATAGCCCCATGTCCGACGCTATCATCTGATTCTACATCTCCATCGTCGCCAGACGTTTCGTCTGACTCACTGTTGGACATCTCACGAGCATAGAAAGGCTTCAGCTTCTCATGGTCAACAACCCGGAGACCTCCGTCCGCATCTGCAATGCGGTAGGTCACGTCCGTGAGAGCTTCCTTTATCACGTATGGTCCTGCCCAGCGGTCTCGTAGTTTCCGATTCTCTCCACGTCTTGGAGCAGAAATGTACAGGTAAAACTGATCTCCAGGTTTATACTTTTGCGGAAAGGCCTTGCTATCATATACCCTCTTCTGGCGCCGCAGGCTCTTCCCAGTCACTTCTCTTAGGCCCGGAAGATCTTCTGAATTCTCTCGGTATCTGGATTTTAACTGCGTTTTGTACAAATCCAGTTGATTCGGCGGGGCAAACCTCTTCTCCAAGGCATCCCTCAATCGTCCATAGTCAGCACTCCCTGGTTCTGATTTCAAGCTGGCTAAAAGCTGCTGGGCAGATCCTCGGAGGGCGACGGCCAGATATTGACCCTGTTGTGAGTATGTCCATCCGTTGATAGCAGCACAGTGGTCGAAATGGATAATCTCGTAATGGCGTTGTTCCATCATAGGTAGCTGCCTTTGCCGCAGTCAACATCGGTCGCCTCACCTCAACCGCAGGGGTCGAAGTCTGTAATGGCTGACTCCAACTCATGGGATCATCTCGTCCTCTCCCCGGCGGCGGTGGCGTCTGATCGCAACCCAGGTGCGACCCGGACATATATTCGGTTCGGCGTTTATTATCAACCGTTTCGGCAGCCTCACAACTCGCATTCAGCTCTGCGACGTCGTTTTCAGTGTCCGGTCGTCTGATCGCCTCTCTTTCCTGAATCTGACCGGCATTGATTCTGGACATCTGGATCGCTATCACCGATACAGTCCTGGCCATAGACCCCATGGTTTGTCGTAGCTCGGCAATCTCTTCCATCATCTGTACGGTCGAATCGTCGTCACGGTGTTCGTATCGGCCCCCGAGACCATGGTTATCAGATCAAGAGTCTTTAGGGGTTCGATAACTTCCGTTCTCGTCGGGCAACGTCTGCCACGAAGGTATCGGCGACAGGTCAGCTGGGGGAGCCGACAGCACTGCGTCTAGTTCTACTGTGAACAGGTCTAGCAAATCCACTCTCTTCGGTGCCTCAAACGCTGATCGTCCGGTCTCCACTCCTCGTCGTGACTCTTCTGACTCTCCGCTGCCACCAGTTGTGACGTTCGAGCGGCCAGAAAACGTCTATCCTTGCGGTGTATACAAGACTTGAGGCGGCCTGGTCTCAGGCCCCTGTGACAAATTATCAGGCTGATGCGAACGCAGTCTCGTATGACTGGAATTGGCCAACGAGGAAGGTCCGATTCAACCTGTCACCTTGTCTGGATCGAGGAGGTAGGATGGGAGGGACCTGTAGAAACAACCAAGGCAATAATAAAGTAATAATATTGTATTCTGCTATGTACACAGCTCTGTACGCGCACAATACCTGTAATAATGATCCCTACTCTAGAGGTAGTTATCGTTAAGTGTTATCTTTATCTTAAAGAGAAAGAACAATAATATACAATATATACATGAGACCCTATCTATGACGCGTCACGGCCCAGTCTCGTCCAAGCATTATTAATCGTCTCTGGAATCCTCTCCGTATCACTGCCTCTCCTAGCAGTACCCCTTCGGCGGCGTCGGCCCGTACGGCACACCACAGCGTCTTCGGCGGCAGCCCCTTTCGGCTCGGCAGACCTCACGTCTTCGGCGACCCGAATTCGGCGGCGACCCCTTTCGGCTCGGCAGACTTCGTCTTCGGCGATCCGTCTTCGGCTCGGCAGACCTCACGTCTTCGGCGACCCGTCTTCGGCTCGGCAGACTTCACGTCTTCGGCGACCCGACTTCGGCCCTCACGGCGTTGACCCAAGGACGAGATAATAGGCTCAGATTGTCTGCATATATATGTGGTAATAATGCCCTGGTCTCGGGGGCGTATTATTACCTTACAGTGTAATGTCAGTTAATATCAATGATTTGTAATAGTATAAGACTTGCGACAAAGCATAATTCTAGCCCTGCGGCAGTGTAAATATGTACAGTGGATGTAAGCTTGTGTTATCAGTTACTCTTAGCCGAGGCCTGTGAGTAACTAGTGTAGGTGAGTGTGATTAGATCTATTCCGTCCCGAAGGCCGACGATCTTGTATGTGAGCAAGTATATGTAATCATATAAAATGGTATCCGTGTGATGGGCTGCAGTGTGGGATATTTGGTGCTCTGTATTCCCCGTTGATGGACATCTCGTCTTCAGATACTGTACGTGTTAGTATCTTATCCCCGTCTGGCGGTTCGTCTCATCAGATACTGTGCTTGCTAGTATCTATTATCCCCAAGCTATGGCTCAGCTCTCGGCTTTCCAACCCTTCACGGATGGTTCGGCGCTGTTTCGGCAGTCAATTCGGTACTTTCGGCACATTCGGCGCATTTGCAGCGATCCTGTCTCTGTGCTCTCCCGCACGATGTTTACCCGCCGATTGTCTGAGACAGAATGCCGAACGTCCATTCTCTGCGTCTTATACAGGCTCTGGCTCCCAGAATCCATTGCGCGCCCAAACATGGCAGCCCCCATAAAGCGAAAGTATAGACTCAGGCGGTGTTGGATTTCGTGTCAGATCAACAGAGTTCGACTTCTCGTCCGGTTTCGATGCAAGATGCGGGTCAGGGATATGTACACGTCCCTCGCTGAAAGTTTCAGCGCACAGTTAATACAGGTAAGTCGAATATCCACCATTATCGGTCCATACACAATGCTATTTACACTGTCAGCATTAGAACGAAAATAACATTCTCCAGGTCATGGGCATTTTCGTCACAACACCATTATATAAAGGTATTGACAACAATGCAAATCCTAGTTTCTTGTCTGTCTCTGAACTTCTTACTATCAGTGATTACTTTATATGAAATGGAACTGGAGCAAACAATTATGCAAAAATGCAGTGGAAACGAAGAAGTGTCTATAACATCACAGGGATATCCGTGGTCACGTTTCTATCAATGAACATAGTATTTGAATGCCGTGATTAACTCAAAACAGCAATCAATTAGGTGATGAGCGCTTCATAGCTTATTTATTTCTATTGTGATATATTTTAGAAGAGCCCCGTTGAGATTCTGGGCATTGACCTGGGGTGTCGTGGAAACCTCAGGCCACGGAACGAATTAAGATCCTCGGCTCGTAAGAGACGACTAACTGGGGAACCCGTGGGGTTTCGGGGTGTAAAGATGATTAGGGCTTCACCCGTGGGTTCTCGGGTGTAGACGTCGTGATATGAGTGAAATATTGTTCAAAGCGACGTTCAACCATCTTCACTCACTCACTGTTTCAGAACATTTTAGAATATTTTATTTCGTTTCAATAGCTCAAAGTCTACGTGCTCGTTCAAGTAAAAACAGGTAAAGGAATGGGAGACGATTGTTATCGTTTCTTGGTCAGCGAAAGTTGTTCCCCTGTTCTGTATGATTTGACTGGTTTCATGAATTTGTTCACGATAAGATTTCTATAGTATTATTCGCTACCGTACAATGAAATCACTTTGGTCATTTCAGTGCAGTAAGTGTCCCAAATGCCTGAGAACACTAATTTTGTTTAGACCACGCTTCAATATATGCTTGTATGCCAACAAATTTGAATACAAAAAGTTACCTTAATAGTAGGTCTTTGAACTTAGTTTTAAATTCCTCGAAAGAGTGAGAACCCTAATATTATTTCTTGCGCTTGACAGGAGGAAATAGCACGAAATTACTTTCTCCTGGGGGAGCAAGAATCACATGTGGAGGTGTGAAATGTTATAACAGGTGGGCGTCCTGTGAGCTGTTATAACATTGGCGGGGGTTTCTGGTTTAAATAGAGGTCAGTTGTATGTCAGGCCATCTCGTCAGCGGTTTGCTAAGCATTAACACACGACAGTGTTAGGCCCCGTGTTTCATCCATATAGCCTGGTGTCGCTATACTCCATCAGTTTGTCTGTACGTCTTCAACAACCATTTGCAGATTTCGATCCTTACCGGAGTATATGGCCGCTTAATCAAACGGCGTTGTGCGTTCTTTCCGGCATAGTTGACATGGACAGGCAGTCCGTACAGGAAAAAATTGGACGATACTCCATGCAAAATTTGACTCTTCCAGAGAGATAATACTGATTTGCTGGATCAGATAATCAAACATTGCCCGTTTAACACGAAAAGAGTTCCCATGGAAAGGAGTTCCCATGTAAAAGAGACGGCAACATTACAGCATAACTTTACGGTGAAATAAAGGCGGTTTGAGCCATATTAACGTGACCAGTACAGGATCTACAGTACGGTGAAGTTGATTTTGCAACTGATTTATCGACAGAGAGACACAGACTCTACGTGATCGTAAACAGCTGATTATTTGCGATTCATCTCAGACTGTTGGGAATCCCGGAATATTATGTGGTCACTGACCTTGCTACCAAGTCCGATGAAGACCGGAAGATTGCCAGGGCGGAAACGGCGGATGCGAGAGCTGATATACAAGATCGAGCAGCAGCTTGTTGCACGATGCAACCTGGTATGGTGGGATATATACCCCTTTTTCAGTATGATAGCTATGGATATGATATTTTGCTCTATGATAATATCTCATTTACTCTCGTTACAGATTTCACGAAGCATTTATGCAGTACGTGAATGCAATGCTACTATATTTAATAAAGGTAGCCGGTGTTTCCCAGAACTTGTTTTGGAAGGCGAGATCAGCGCCGAACCCTTGAGTGTATGATGAAGGAAGGTTTGACAGATGAGCGGAAGAGAATTTTCTATCTTGTTACATGATCGCTGCATTGTGTAATGTATTTGATCGTCAGGAGTCAAAATTTCAGGTCCACTTCAGGTGTTGTAGACAATGCATTTTACCTTTTCAGAAACAGTTATATTGTGTATCTGATAGGTTGTTCAAGCCCAATCCCAACAGAATTCACCTCATGCTATTTGAAATGTATCATATTGATTAGAAATGACAGTTGCGCTACCAGTCCATTGTCCATTGTCTCTATTGATTACTATTGTCCTGTTGTGGCGTGACCATTTGCATATAAATCTTGGAAGGGAAAGCATACTGTTGGTCAAGGAATAATGGAGATTTTTATATATGAGACTAATTCCTACGGAGTATTGTTGTTTTAACATAACTAAAATGGAAGTTGATGCCATGACACATGGAAATGAATTGAGCTGCATCAGCGCTACTGTGAAACATGTGAAATTCGGGAAGACATTTATATTTTGTTCTATGCTATTGAAAAATGGCCAAGATATTGGCAACCACAGGAGGTGGTGGTGATCTGATATTGAAATGTTAAAGAGCTCGACACGGAAAAAATTATCGGCAGTTCATATAGCTGTTTTTCATAGCTTTACAAATATTTTAAGAGCTCAAAATAATGATAATGGTTTGCAGACGACCACAATATGGAAAGCATAATATACAAAGGAAGTATGAAATTTGTCTAAAAATGCCTAGCTATGTCGATTTTGAATTATGCTAACAGCAGAACGTTCATTTGGAAGTTCAACTGATACCACGCTAGAAAAAAGAATAAGCTGTTTATCAGAGTGGTGACTGGGGAATTCATGTTGTTTGAACATGTGAACGGTATGTATAGGCCGATTTGCCATTCATAACATTAAGAAATTCGGTCGATTCAATTCACGTTACTGGAATGCTGGGTGTGAGTATGTTGAACCGTTCACAACAGAACGGGCAAGTGAAAACAATTGCATTGTAGGTATATAGCTTCGCGAGTTTTGAAACAAATGTCTCACTGCAGGGCAAAGGGAACTAAGTTATTCCAAAGTGGTATTCTGCCCGATAATGTTCACTATTCCGCCCTATGTATGTTATTCCACAAACAATATATTCAAAATAACTTCTCCAAAATAAAGAACGTAGGAATGGTTTGTTTGGAGAGACCGATCTGTATTTTGATATGATTTTGCAGAGGACTATAATGTTTATGTTTTCGTTACAGATATGTTGATGAATGTATTTGAACCAGGGGCGGTCTTTGTCCCGTCATATTGACAGCGCATTGGATGACGCTGGCCTGGAATGCATCGTCACAGTGGTTGTCACGGTTGATTTGTGTAAAAAAATTTACATTATGCATGTAGATTGTTTGCACGGAAGAGAGGAGAGAATATTTATAGTTTGTTTTATGCTATTGAAACATGGTCAATATATTGACATCCACAAAGGCTAATGGTGATTGGCCAGTGATCCAATATTGAAATGTTATATAAAGAGCTCGACACGGAGAAAATTGACGGCAGTTCATATAATTGTTTTTCATAATTTATAAATATTTTAAGAGCTCAAAAGAATTAAATGGTTTACAAACGACCAGAATATGGAAAGCTTAATATATGCAAAAGTATGACGTTTGACTAAAAATGCCTAGCACGTAGCATTTTGAATTGTGCTTACAGCAGAATGTTCATTTGGAAGTTCAGTTGATACCATGATAGAAAAATGAGGACTATAATGTTTATGTTTTCGTTACAGATATGTTGATGAATGTATTTGAAGCAGGGGCTGTCTCTGTCCCGTCAAATGGCATAGCGCATTGGAGGACGCTGGCCTGGATTGCATCGTCACGGTGGTTATCACGGATGATTTATGTAAAAGATTTGCATTATGCATGTAGATTGTATGCACCGAGGGGTGGAGTTCGTCACCTTGGCTGGAGATGCTTGGCGCACTGCTACGGACACAGGTTTTCAGAGCTTTTACATGCTATTTTATCTCTGTTTTTGCCTGGGCGGCGTCCGGTATCGATGAAGGTTACTCCATAGGGTTTTAAACTTTCGGATTTCAATGCATTTCCCAACATTCATGGTGTACCGGTTTGTATTGCCCGAGGTCGGACTTCAAGGCTCCGGGTACTCTAGTTATGAATAAATAGTTGGGAAAGATGAGAGATTTTGTAGAAATGATAAACAATTTGTTCGTTTGAGTGCAACGAATTAGAACATAATTGAGGCTAATAAGAGCTTGTTGACTACACTTATCACTTAGAAAAAGCTAAGTAAACGGTGAATTATTAAAGCTAATACGGTTATCGAACATAAGTGGATCAGAGACGTTTTGCTATGTGTTTACTTGCTAATACTGACTTATTGTGGGTTTAGTTGTTTTTCTGTATATTAAGCACTCAGTCCTTGTGCTTTTTGATGGTTATATGATTGCTTATCAAAAATCGAAGACAGTCCTTCACTAAGATGACACGTGCTTGATAACAGGGCGAACGGGATCATATCTGTGTCCTGTTTATAACACTGAGAGATATTTAATTATGACTGAGATATCTGAAATGTCAGAGAATACTTTTAGGAGTTTTGTTAAAATCTTTGCCATATTCGGGCAAACAGATATTGTCACTGAATGATTTTCACGTTAGTTGGAAAGAGGAAACGATAAAGATTCCTATCACTTACTTGCTTTCTTTGACTCTCGGCTAGCACCGCATGACAATTCCAAATATATGTGTTGTTGAATGTGTTATTGCGTAAGGGAGCAGGAGAAATATTATTTCTTGCGCTTGACAGGAGGAAATAGCACGAAATTACTTTCTCCTGGGGGAGCAAGAATCACATGTGGAGGTGTGAAATGTTTTAACAGGTGGGCGTCCTGTGAGCTGTTATAACATTGGCGGGGGTTTCTGGTTTAAATAGAGGTCAGTTGTATGGTCAGGCCATCTCGTCAGCGGTTTGCTAAGCATTAACACACGACAGTGTTAAGACGAAAGGCGGGAAATGAAAGTATTCATTTGACTGTATCTGATATGGTTGAAAAAGAAATCTTTATTTCTTAGGTCAATAACATGGCGTATGTAT
>JAVTVY010011445.1:0-58399 GCA_036873755.1 Hanleya hanleyi
TTTAATCTATCGTTAAAATAAACCCCGAGGAATTTAAAGCTAGAAACAGATTCAATTTCGGTGCCAAATATTGAAACCTTAGGGATATTTACATTTGTTGATCTATTTGGTTTAAATAATATAAATTTGTTTTTTTTTTCATGTTTAATGAAAGTTTGTTGCAGGAAAACCAGGCATGAAGCTTTTCAAGTTCCTGTGACATATTTTCCGCAAGTCTAATACAATCGGCATCGGATAGGGTAGCGCTTGTATCGTCAGCAAAAAGATTAATGTCTAGGACCGATGTGGCCTTCGTAATGTCATTTATATATATTAAAAAGAGTATGGGTCCTAGTATTGATCCTTGTGGCACACCCGTACTGATAGGATTGAAAGAAGATATAGTGCCGTTGTAAGATACACACTGGCGTCGAGAAGATAGATAGCTACGAAACCAGTTATTTGTGACACCCCGGAAACCATAGTAATCAAGTTTATGTAAGAGGATCTCGTGATTTACTGTATCAAAGGCTTTGGAAAGATCCAAGAAAGTAGTAATGCTGAACTGCTTTAGTTCCTTTGCAGCAACCAGTTTGTCGTATAAAGAAAGAACGGCAAGAAATGTAGAATGATTTGCTCGAAATCCATATTGATTAGGGGAAATAATCATCTCTGCTTCTAGGAATGTGATCATCCTCAACACAACAAGTTTTTCAATGATTTTACTGAAACATGGCAGAACAGAAATTGGGCGATAATTCTCGGCTAGGGTTTTGTTTCCAGATTTGAAAACTGGAGTAACCTTTGCATTCTTAAGGGAAGTGGGAACGATTCCATTTTGGAAGGAAAGATTTACAATATGCGATAGGGGAGCCGATATTAGGCTCGATATCGGTTTTATGAGTGACATGCGAATGGCGTCAATGCCAGGTGAGCCATTTTTAAGCATATGCACTATCTCATTTATTTCAGATGGTGTACACGGTTTGAAGGAGAAGTCTTTATTGTATGTATTGTCAAGATATTTTGTGAAGTTATTTTGAGTAGATGGAATTTTTGAGGCCAGATCGGAGGCAATAGAAGAGAAGTAGTCATTGAACTTTGTGGCAATTTCCGAAGGTTCCGTGATATCATTACCATTGCAATTAAAAACACTAGGAAGATCGCTAGATTTTTTTCTACCTAATAATCCATTTATGACTTTCCAAGTTCCTTTAATATTATTATAAGATTCACTAAATTTGTTTTCATAGTATTTGTTCTTTGCTAATCTAAGAGTGTGGTTTAGTTTGTTCCTATAAACTTTATATTCACGAGTTACCTCGCAATCTTTTTTCGATATGTGCATCTTGTATAATCTATTTTTTTCTCGAATAGAGTGTAGCAAGCATGGGGTTATCCACGGTTTAAGTATTGTAATCTTATGGGTGGTTCTAGTTATTATGGGGAAGCAGTCCTCGTATATATTAGTAAATGTGTCCATGAAAGTATTTAAGGCGCTGTTAGTATCATCATCGTTAAGTACTTGTTGCCAGTCCAAGTTTGTTAGTTTCTCCTCGAAAAGTTCTTTTTGAACAGGATTTACTTTTCGGGATTTGAACGTGTTTGTCGACTTATTGGGTAAAGGCGAAAGACGGTTTGTTGCATGAAAAATAGGAAAATGGTCAGTTATGTCAGATAGCATTATACCAGAACCCAGGTCGTCTTCGTGAAAATTTGTGAATATGTTATCTATTAGAGTCGCTGAATGAGATTTTACTCTGGTGGGTTTTGTAATTTTTGGGAAAAAATAAAATGTTTTCATGGTTTCCAGGAATGTTTTTGATGGGCCATGGTGATTGGTTTTGAAAAGATCAATGTTGAAATCTCCCATTATAATGCATTTTTTATTTTCGGGTTTTAGATTATTTAAGATGGAAACTAAACTGGTGTTGAAATTGTCAACATTTTGTCCAGGTGGGCGATAAATTAATCCAATAATATATGTGGTTTTACCATCAAAAACTTCAACAAAGAGTGATTCATGTTGGTCATGTTCATCAGTGAAAGAGAGATCGTCGCGAATTTTACAGCTGGTGAATACATCGTTAATATAAAGAACAATCCCCCCGCCTTGCTTTGTTTTCCTCGAAAGAGGAAAAGGTTGATAACCAGGGATAGTGTACAGATTTTCGGTCGAGGAGTCGAGCCAGCTTTCCGAAATTCCAATGAAAGAAAATTTAAAATTCATGTTATGGATGAGTGCAACGACTTCACTGAAGTGTTTTTTTAAGCTTCTTGCATTAACATGTAGGGTCGAGATAGATGTGTTGTCCGAGATGGAATTAGTTCTGATGAACGATTCAAATTGGTCTTCGAAATAGTAATTGGACTGGTGTGATCCGATGTTTCCCCAGTGGGAAAGCTCACCTTCAGTATCGTCTGTCGCATAAGTAGAATTTTCGGAGTAATTAAGCTGTATGGGGTTAAAACACATATATTCAAATCCTTCGAGAAGTCTATCTTTGTCTGGGGCGAGAGTGCAATCAACATCTATATTATAATTATAAAAGGGCAGTTCACTGAGTAAGTTCATGGCTGGATAAGGTAAATTGGAGGTGGAAAGTTACGTAATGTGAAATCTAGTAGTCACTGAATGTAATTATAATAATGACTGAGGGTAGCACGAAGCTGTACTTACTAATCAAACCAGTAGTGGATTTGTGTGGACCTAGGTGACATGTTTTGCTAGAGACGCAATTATAACAAAGAAGTTGAGCATTACTGGTGACAATGAGACAAACCTTTAGACAAAAGAAATTAAAGTAAAACAAAGAAGAGAATGTTACACCTGAATACAGGAGCATATAACAACAGGGTATTTTGCACAGGTGGAACATTTATCGAGTGTTGATCAGTAAGTTCCCTTCCTTAATATTACTGCCCAGAGAGACCGATGAATTAGCCAGTGTGGCTGTGTCACACCCTAACTCGTCATCTTCTTGTATGCGTGTCCACCAGGGCCAGGCCAGAGTTCTCCCTTCAAGAGGATTTCACAGTTCGGGTATCCCATGATTGCCTTATAGTCTCATCGTGTAGTATAGTAGTACAATTATATGCGTTTTATTATATTTTCCATAAAACATTTTCATGGCGATAAGTTTTGGTTTTAGGGGCTGGACCAGTTGCCTGTCATGATGTTGTTGTCGTTGTTGTTATTACTAGCTTGCTGGGAAAAGTTTGATTATCTCAAGATTAAACTTGAAACTTATATATAATTAAGGGTGGTATTGCTTTGTGAACATAGTTGATCCAGATATATATAGTATCAAAGCTGTAGAGATGTTGATAGGCTTGTCAGGTTCAGCGATATTGAATTAAAATATTGTTCAAACCCTGTATGATATTCATTTGCTTCTCAATCTTTCAGAAGCCTGCTTGAGGAATCATAAAGCGGCCAAACTGGGCGCAATTGAGGAGGCGATCGCCTCAACTTTAAAATATGCCCCGCACAAACCTGGTGGAGACAAGTACAAGGTAAAATCTGACACTTCTCGAAATTGGATCTCCTAAAACAATCCAGATACAAATCTGAATTTTGTTCTTTAAACATGGCAGTACATGCATTGTATTTTCAGACGTTCATCACGTGCCATCAAATGTGTTTATGTCAGTTAAATTGTGATATAGTCTAAATCTCCATTATTTTAAATGTACTTCTTGGCTAAGATTTTGATTTTAGGGGTATGTTTTTCTCAAAGCAAGTTGTTTTAATGTTTCAGGTGCCTGCTAGCAAGACCATGCCGGATCAGTTGGGTGAGGCCCTATTGGACCCTTCCGGATCAGAGAATGAACTAGAAGTTGAATCTCCTTCAGATGTATAATTACGAGTTGCGGATGAACAATTTGTGTACTTGTCCCCCCCCCCCCCCTTTGGATATTGTATTAAATCATCTATTTGCCTAAGAATCGTGTTATCTCAACTTTCTTCTTCAAAGCTACGCTTTATAAATTCTAAAAACCTTCATCCTTGAAAAATTACCTTACGAGTTGACTGTTTCAATTCTAATTCGGATGAGTGGGAATAGGTGATACAGGTGTAGAATGTACTAACTGCAAAGAGGCATGTACGCTGGTACGGTCGAACAATTCATTCACGGATAGTGCTGCTTTAAATCACACTGAGCGAGTATTGCTATGCTAAGCATACAGGTAAACACGTTTCATGGACATTCGATAAATGAGGGATGCCTGTAGATCATACAAGCATGTTACACTTTCAGTGAGATAACTATAAGATACCGAAAAAGTTCCATTTCAAATGTTGTGGGAATGTTTTATCAGGAGGTTGATTGACAACGTTGTGGCAACGTAAAGAAAACTCCACAAGATCACGTTGCTGCAACGTTATTCCGCGACGTTGCCACAACCAAAGTGTCACAACGTTGTCACAACGTTAAATTGTAACGTTCAACCACAACGTTGTGGCAACGTAAAGAAAACTCCACAAGATCACGTTGCTGCAACGTTTTTCCGCAACGTTGCCACAACCAAAGTGTAACGTTGTCACAATGTTGTGGCAACGTCAAATTGTTAGCTGGGAAGCACAATGTAGAAGTATATACAATTTTGTCTGACTGGCGGAAGAGGAAAAATAAGCACGATTTCGTAAACATTTAGCCAGTAAACTTTTCAATCTTTCGCTTTTCACAGTAGCAATGAAGATGGCAAGTATATTTCTCGAGTTATGGCAGTGACTCACCCAGAAGGTCACACATCTGCTCGTTTCCGAGCTGTATTCTTTGACAGGTTTGGGCCCGTACTAAGACATATATATGGAACATAAAACGGACTGCCGTCACCGGGTGACCCCTTCAGCAAGGTCACACATCTGCTTTTTTGCGAGGTTTTATAGCATGTTTTGATGTTAATATTTTCCCTGCTGCTGTACAAGCTGACATATGGCGTGTCTAAATAGTTGATTTCCACTGTCTCTGGTAGTCCAGCTGGAACGGTCTCAGTTTTCTCCTCTTTTCTAAGCCAATTGTGCGGAATTTGTGGAGGCAAACATCGACCACAAAGATCAGGAGCTGGCTAACTAATGTCAAACATTGGGTGGAAATCTTTGATCGGATCATGTGGCGTATCTGGTTACAGATACATTTCTAATAAATTAAGTCACACAGTGTATTTGGAATCAGATATTTGAAACTAATTCAGTTACCAAAATAGAAATTATCTGGAACAAGATAACACTTTTATCGGCAAACTCTGATTATCTGTGCATACTGTCTGTGGCAAGCTCGAATGAAAACAACTCTGACCGTCCAACAAACAGAAAATTGTCGTTCAATCCTTTCTGTCCATGGTGGATGTTAATAACCTATAATAGAACCTAATTAGTACATCATCTGACCTACACATTTTCTTAAAATCAGTATTCCTAAATTACATTTATGCTTTTTAATAATGAAATTGAGACACAATTGCAATATTGTCCAATGTAAACTTGTTCCTGACCAATGTTTTATTTGCTATAGGTGCTTTAAATTGCATGCATTTCAACTATCCCAAATCTAGAATTTCACGAATTAATACCGGTAGCTGGTTAATGAATTAATAAACCTAAGTTTCCACTTAAATCACCCCTTCCATTATATGGATGTCTTCCTGGAGATTATAAGAAACAAGTAGAAAACAGCATGCTTCATGGTAAATCCAATATTCCGGTTGGCTTGTGACATTAGCACGGCATACAATCGATAGTGTCCATCGAAGAGATACTCTCCGCTCATTGGAGTATAGAAGGGTTATCTCAGAGTTAAAATAGAGGGTTCCGCTCTAAATTCGTTTCTGTGGCGTACATATCTTCATTTTCCTTTCTTCTTTTTTCATCGCAAGGAACAACCCAATAACCATAGAACACAAAACGTGTGATTGTTAGTACCGGTGTGATGGATAAGAATGTCCCGGTGATTAGTGTCCCTTTTCATATCCTTTTCTATTGGGACCAAGGACAGACACTCGACCCCAATGTGGAGAAAGGTGTCCTAGCTGGGTTAAAAGATAGGGGCCGGACACTCTTAGCCAGCGGACATTCTTAGTCTCCACACCGGAACAGGCGTAGAAAAAAATGCTGCATTGTTTTACATCGATTTCTGATATCATGTATATCAGTTTAATTGTAATTTGCTGCATGTTTATCCCTCTAGATGCACTTTACTTGTCAGGTCTAATCGGTTAAAATAAAAACAGTTCATCACTGCTTCTTAGTTGAATTTTTGTCGAACTTTCACGCGAAACACGCGTGTACAGATTGTGATGGGCAGTAACTTTCACACTTTATTTTCTTGAATGACGAAACTGGTTTATACGAGCATGATTCTTGTGTGTATAACAACCAACATCCCTAATGTTCAGTGAAATACAGTTTACTTTAAAATAATATTTTGAGACTTTATCCAGGAACCACAAAGCACGGGGGCAGACAGATGACTCCGAACTCCGAGACTTTTATACCTCCAAGAGCGAGCGAGTACCCCTAGAGGTGCACTATCGATTATATGCCGTCATTGCGGGGAGGTGTGACTTAATGTCACACTCAAGGTCACTCATATGGTGACAGTCAGTTTGGTTGGGGGTGAAAACCGGCGTACCCGGAGAGAATCACCGCCCGTCGGCAAGTACGGTAACAGACAAACTTTCACACATGGACCAGCTGGACTCGACCCCGTGCCGGTTCAGCAGTGTGAGGCTGGCGGTCACCAGCGAAGCGCCTTAGACCACTCGGCCACCGATGGCCCTGCCGTCATTAGGTGGGCATGTATGACTAATTACCACAGAGTATTTCAAATAACCACAAACAACATTTAAACATCCCACCACCACATACAACGTAATTTGATGTAAAAATTTAATTATTTGTACCAATATATATACAGTTTATACTGTTTTTATGAAACAAATGAGAATATTTGGACAAAAACAAAATGAGAAAATTTGTCTCATTTTCTCTCATTTATACCGTATGTTATGAATATGGTATTTCCGTTGGATTTTGTCTTATCTTATGTGCGGTACGAGTTATTATATTTACGTGAAAAGTGATTTGAATTATCCCGCTGAGTCGTGATCGACATGACTTTTTAATGAGATCTGAAAACATGTATTGTTTTTAAACTTTGAACTGTGATCAACACCCCCTACATCCGACCGTCGCCAGCCGGTGAAACGGTGGTCAGCCGGTGAGGCTATTTTCGAAACGCAGGTGAGATGGTGTTAGAAATTTGGATTTCTTTCACATTTCTTCTGAGGTTATGGGCAATATTAATGGATATTCATTCATGGGAAATAACAGTCGTCATTTCAATCGTTCGGTTACTTATCAGAACGCCTTGTACTTAAAGATATCGTACGAACATGCGGAGCGATGCTGTTTTCTAGCGAAGTTTGTGATAATATGTGGTCAGTAGTCACACAATCCCTCAACCCCCACATTCAGTTCATTAGCCAAATAGTTCATAGGTTTTATTATAAAGATCTATATGACATATATTGTCTATGAACAAATGTGGTGTTTGATGAAAATGTTCGAAGTTCACTAAATAACTATGAAAAATGACCCAACCTTTCCAAACTTGGGCCGGTAACGGGCCGTAGATTAACGTACCGGCATAGTGGATTTATCTAATAACGATGAGAAATGACCAGCCTGACATAACCTTCAGAAATATTTCGAATTTTGAAGCAGATTCATCTATCAATGATTTCCCCAGTAGGCTTATCCACAGTACTGAATCGACAAGGATGATTATAGGCGAAGTCAGCCGTACATTTGTCGTGTTAAAGTCATTTGTAGGCGGAATGACGTCTGCTTGCAACCAGATCATTGTTGCAATGATAAAATAAGGCAGCAGATGACCGTATGTAAAATATGGCGTGAGTGATAAAGATCTGAAGTTACTCCTGATGAAAGGACCTAAATATAGAGAGCCAAGAAAAATAAATCTGAAGGCCGACCAGAACGATAGTCCTGTCTGCATTGGAACAGTACGTTATGGATTGGTCTAAGCGAGAAAAAGTTGAACCTACAGTACTCGCTGATTGGCTGGACCTCACCAAGAGCAAGGTCGTTGAACCAATCCGCCATATTGACAGAAGTACTCTTCCCCAAGCAAAACAAGTACTGAGAAACTTTAAGTCGCAAGAAGTTCTAGCAAATCTCCCGAGTAAATTCGTCATAGTCCCAGCAGACAAAGCTCCGAATAATATAATATTCATATGTAAATATTACTATTACCAGGTGCTGGTTAAAGAATTGAGTGTAGACATATCTTCATCAAATACGTCTACTTACTCCCAAACTGCATTTACTCTGGAAGATTTATTTAACAATCACAAACAGTTTCTCAGGGAAAGAGGTATTTGTCTTCCAACCAATCATAACGACATACCAAAACTATACTGGACTCCCAAAATGCATAAATCACCATACAAAGCTAGATTCATAGCTGGTTCTAGAAGCTGCACCACCAAGCTTCTTTCAACCCTATTGACGAGGGCCCTTCAGGAGGTAAAAGCATTTTGGGAAAGGTATTGCGCCACTATTTCTAAGAACTCTGGCGTTGAATGTATGTGGATATTGAAAAACTCAAAATGTTTTACGGAAGAACTTGATGCTAAAGGTCACATACCGTACAGACATGTATCCACTTGGGATTTCTCGACTCTCTATACTACAATCCCTCATCAGGAACTTATTGACCGTCTAAGTTCATTAATAGTATCTGTGTTCAAGAAAACTGATCGTAGATATATTAATGTCGGAAGCCATAAAGCATTCTTTAGCTCTACTACATACAAGAGATATCATTCATGGGATGTTTCTTTGTTTATAGAGTTGCTTGAATTTCTCATTAAAAATATTTATGTGAAATTTGGCAACACAATATATCAGCAGCATATAGGTATTCCAATGGATACTAATTGTGCACCCCTGTTGGCTGACCTGTATCTGTTCTCTTATGAATATGACTATATGCAGGCGCTTTCAAAAACCGATCCATTCAAAGCCCGTTCCTTCTCATTCACCAAACGCTATATAGACGATCTTCTCGCTGTGGATAATCGCTATATAAATGACGCAGTGAAGGATATATATCCACCTTCACTGGATTTGAAGGAAACTACAGATAGCCCTACAGGCACATCATATTTAGATCTATATCTCTATAAAAATGAAGCGGGCATTCTCTCTCGTCGACTTTATGACAAAAGAGATGATTACAATTTCGACATCGTAAACTATCCCTTTCTGGACAGTAATATTCCAGTGGGACCAGCATATGGCGTATACATATCTCGCTTAGTAGCATTTGCTAGATCCTGTGTTAAATGTGACGATTTTAATCAATGTCACAAAACATTGTTGCAGAAACTTATAAAACAGGGCTATTCCACCAAGCGCCTCCACTCAAAGTTTCTCAAATTTGGCGATACATATCCCATGCTGATAAAAAAAATACGAACGTAGCGTGCAAGATCTATGGCGCTACGTTTCGTAACTTGTGTCTAATTCCGCTTAACCCGAGGCTAGGGGCCGTATGAACCCATGTACTTCAAGATCCTCATGGTACTCATATGAACAGTCACAATCAAAGCGTGACTGAGATACATCATTCTTTAGATGACGACTTTACAACGAATTATGGATTAAGAATACTGATCAGCGATACGGATTTGATATTTTTGGAACATGATGATGTCTTGCCGGCATCATTGAAAACTGTTGACCGCTTCTCTCTTGCAGGAAACAAGCCTATGTTTATGTATACTATGATTGTCTTTTTGAATTTGGTGCTAATACTGTTATATGGAATATGGAATAGGTCTTGGGATTATGGACGCGGATATTCTCTAATGGACGACGGCTGAATTATGGATGACGGACTAGACGCTTGTAATACAAAAGTATTTCTATGTATAGTTGAATGATAGTAGTTTGTGCCGTGGAGCGCACATATCACGAATCGTTGATTCTTGGTATGTCCTTTAGAATAGGTTTACCAGAAGACTATTCTGTTAAGTCATGTGACGCAGTCAGTATGTCGGCACCTCTTCCCACTTCCCTTATATGTGTTGTAATTTTTTCCTGTATATGGCGAGATTCTGCTGGTGGACGTTTCGTCCCCGAGGCCCGCCCCCTGTACAGGCCTTCTGGTCTTTGATATATGTTGGCAGTTGTGGGAAGTTGATGCTGGGTCGACATCGGGCTTTACAGACTAGTCTTTTGTGTTAAATGCCGTCATTTACATCTGACGACGATACAGCTCACCAATCTCCAATGTACGAGTTGTCAGCGAAACAGCTCACCAATTACCAGTATACGAGTTGTCAGAGCATTTCCATCATAGCTCTCGAGATTTGTATCTAATACCGCTTATGCCGGTGCTAGGGGCCGTGTGGTCATATCATCCAAGTTGCCACATGAACAGGTACAATAAAAGCGTACCTGAGATACAACACATATCACGAATCGTTAGATTCTTGGTATGTGCTTTAGAATAGGTTTACCAGAAGACTATTCTGTAAAGTCATGTGACGCAGTCAGTATGTCGGCACCTCTTCCCACTTCCCTTATATGTGTTGTAATGGTCAGCCTCTCAGGGTGTAGCCATGTAGTAGAGACGGTCCACCATGTGCAAACGTGATACCATATTCGCTCTCAGAATTCCACTAGTCCAGAAATTGCGCCTAGTGAGTTCTGGGGCTAGATTGCGCATATTCATGCCAGACGCGAGACTGAAGGGCAGGTTTAAGAAAGTAGTAGTATTTGAGTAAATGGAGTCGTAATGTGATACCTCATCCAATTATGACAGGGGGCTGTTAGAGGTATCAGGTTACGCGCGTAATGTGATATGGGGTATTGCGCAATGATTGGATTAATGACATGAGGAAATAGAAATATGAAACTCGTATTCGAATTAGGAGAGGAAATACGAAAGGGAGTAGGATTATGTCTGTACTAAGCCGTATACATTAATATTAAATGGACTGTCGTCATGCAGACGTGTCCGAACATGCAAATATGAGGGAGGGAAGTTGCTATGACATGTGGCCTGATTGGCATGATTTTTTTACCACGTGCTACAGTTCAGTCTTAACCGTATTTGCCTCAAAATGCGTGAATTCTTCCCCACAATGTAGAAGTATATACAATTTTGTCTGACTGGCGGAAGAGGAAAAATAAGCACGATTTCGTAAACATTTAGCCAGTAAACTTTTCAATCTTTCGCTTTTCACAGTAGCAATGAAGATGGCAAGTATATTTCTCGAGTTATGGCAGTGACTCACCCAGAAGGTCACACATCTGCTCGTTTCCGAGCTGTATTCTTTGACAGGTTTGGGCCCGTACTAAGACATATATATGGAACATAAAACGGACTGCCGTCACCGGGTGACCCCTTCAGCAAGGTCACACAGCTGCTTTTTTGCGAGGTTTTATAGCATGTTTTGATGTTAATATTTTCCCTGCTGCTGTACAAGCTGACATATGGCGTGTCTAAATAGTTGATTTCCACTGTCTCTGGTAGTCCAGCTGGAACGGTCTCAGTTTTCTCCTCTTTTCTAAGCCAATTGTGCGGAATTGTGGAGGCAAACATCGACCACAAAGATCAGGAGCTGGCTAACTAATGTCAAACATTGGGTGGAAATCTTTGATCGGATCATGTGGCGTATCTGGTTACAGATACATTTCTAATAAATTAAGTCACACAGTGTATTTGGAATCAGATATTTGAAACTAATTCAGTTACCAAAATAGAAATTATCTGGAACAAGATAACACTTTTACCGGCAAACTCTGATTATCTGTGCATACTGTCTGTGGCAAGCTCGAATGAAAACAACTCTGACCGTCCAACAAACAGAAAATTGTCGTTCAATCCTTTCTGTCCATGGTGGATGTTAATAACCTATAATAGAACCTAATTAGTACATCATCTGACCTACACATTTTCTTAAAATCAGTATTCCTAAATTACATTTATGCTTTTTAATAATAAAATTGAGACACAATTGCAATATTGTCCAATGTAAACTTGTTCCTGACCAATGTTTTATTTGCTATAGGTGCTTTAAATTGCATGCATTTCAACTATCCCAAATCTAGAATTTCACGAATTAATACCGGTAGCTGGTTAATGAATTAATAAACCTAAGTTTCCACTTAAATCACCCCTTCCATTATATGGATGTCTTCCTGTAGATTATAAGAAACAAGTAGAAAACAGCATGCTTCATGGTAAATCCAATATTCCGGTTGGCTTGTGACATTAGCACGGCATACAATCGATAGTGTCCATCGAAGAGATACTCTCCGCTCATTGGAGTATAGAAGGGTTATCTCAGAGTTAAAATAGAGGGTTCCGCTCTAAATTCGTTTCTGTGGCGTACATATCTTCATTTTCCTTTCTTCTTTTTTCATCGCAAGGAACAACCCAATAACCATAGAACACAAAACGTGTGATTGTTAGTACCGGTGTGATGGATAAGAATGTCCCGGTGATTAGTGTCCCTTTTCATATCCTTTTCTATTGGGACCAAGGACAGACACTCGACCCCAATGTGGAGAAAGGTGTCCTAGCTGGGTTAAAAGATAGGGGCCGGACACTCTTAGCCAGCGGACATTCTTAGTCTCCACACCGGAACAGGCGTAGAAAAAAATGCTGCATTGTTTTACATCGATTTCGGATATCATGTATATCAGTTTAATTGTAATTTGCTGCATGTTTATCCCTCTAGATGCACTTTACTTGTCAGGTCTAATCGGTTAAAATAAAAACAGTTCATCACTGCTTCTTAGTTGAATTTTTGTCGAACTTTCACGCGAAACACGCGTGTACAGATTGTGATGGGCAGTAACTTTCACACTTTATTTTCTTGAATGACGAAACTGGTTTATACGAGCATGATTCTTGTGTGTATAACAACCAACATCCCTAATGTTCAGTGAAATACAGTTTACTTTAAAATAATATTTTGAGACTTTATCCAGGAACCACAAAGCACGGGGGCAGACAGATGACTCCGAACTCCGAGACTTTTATACCTCCAAGAGCGAGCGAGTGCCCCTAGAGGTGCACTATCGATTATATGCTGTCATTGCGGGAAGGTGTGGCTTAATGTCACACTCAAGGTCACTCATATGGTGACAGTCGGTTTGGTTGGGGGTAAAAACCGGCGTACCCGGAGAGAATCACCGCCCGTCGGCAAGTACGGTAACAGACAAACTTTCACACATGGACCAGCTGGGCTCGAACCCGTGCCGGTTCAGCAGTGTGAGGCTGGTGGTCACCAGCGAAGCGCCTTAGACCACTCGGCCACCGATGGCCTTGCCGTCATTAGGTGGGCATGTATGACTAATTACCACAGAGTATTTCAAATAACCACAAACAACATTTAAACATCCCACCACCACCACAAATAACGTAATTTGATGTAAGAATTTAATTATTTGTACCAATATATATACAGTTTATACTGTTTTTATGAAACAAATGAGAATATTTGGACAAAAACAAAATGAGAAAATTTGTCTCATTTTCTCTCATTTATACCGTATGTTATGAATATGGTATTTCCGTTGGATTTTGTCTTATCTTATGTGCGGTACGAGTTATTATATTTACGTGAAAAGTGATTTGAATTATCCCGCTGAGCCGTGATCGACATGACTTTTTAATGAGATCTGAAAACATGTATTGTTTTTAAACTTTGAACTGTGATCAACACCCCCTACATCCGACCGTCGCCAGCCGGTGAAACGGTGGTCAGCCGGTGAGGCTATTTTCGAAACGCAGGTGAGATGGTGTTAGAAATTTGGATTTCTTTCACATTTCTTCTGAGGTTATGGGCAATATTAATGGATATTCATTCATGGGAAATAACAGTCGTCATTTCAATCGTTCGGTTACTTATCAGAACGCCTTGTACTTAAAGATATGGTACGAACATGCGGAGCGATGCTGTTTTCTAGCGAAGTTTCGCTTTTAAACTGTTCTTATCGCTAATTACTGACACTTATCGATACATATTATCATGCGTAATTATTCCCTATTCAATGCTCTTTGTATATCACCCAAACTTCGATGGATTTAATTGGCGTAAGCATTGATATTAATTAAAAGGCCACACCGTGTGCGTCTTTCTAGGCTACGGTGAACAGCACGAGCATGTTACGCACTTTTCATGATGCTGTTCACCGTAGCCTGGATAGATGCATATGATGTGACTTTTTCCAATAATATCAGTACTTACGCGAATTAAATTCAATGAAGTTTGGGTGACATACAAAGAGCATTGAATAAGGAATAATTACGCATGATAATCTGTACCGATTAGTGTCAGTTATTAGCCATACGAACAACTTTTAAACGAAACTTCGCCCGAAAACAGCATCGCTCTCTGTGTTCGTATGATATATTTAAGTACAATGTGTTCTGCGACGTAATCGAACGATTTAAATGACGACTGTTATTTCCCATGAATGAATATGCATTAATATTTTTTTTATTTTTTTTTTTCAGTTAAGCCCTGGACATAACCACTGGGCATTTATTTATGCATTTGGCCACGATTTTACAATTTTTCCCTTACATTCCCCACGTGACCTGGGAGTAACAGGGCAGCACGTATTCAATTATTAAACAAAGAAATAATAGGAAAATAAATTACACATATCACATGGAATTAAACTTTTGTTCACAATGTGGCATATGTTGAACAGATAGCAGAAGTGATGAATTTGATAGTCATTTCAAGAATAGGCCAAAATCTGATCAATTATTGTATCCATGAACTTGTGTTTACCAGATCTCTTCAGAACACGAAGGGTAAATTTGATATCGTTCAGAAAATGGGTGAAATTTTGCTCATTCTCTCCCACTTTGCACTTATAAGTGAAGAATTTAGCTTGCATGTTGAGGTAATTGAGACAATCTTTCTTCTCAGTAGCTGCAATACCATACAAATAAGATTGCCTATCAACAGTAACGTCTAGTAAGGTTTTAATCCAATCAAAATATTTAACTTTGAAGTTTTCAGATTGGGAACAGTCTAGGAAATAATGTGACATATCATCCTCTTTTTGACATTCTGGACAATCTGGAGAGGAAGCAATTTTGATTTTATGCAAACACTTTCTTGTGGGGACAATATTGTGAGCAATTTTAAATTTAAGTTGCTTGTGCTTATTTTCAATGGGCAAATCGAAAATAGGAAACAGGCTATGTGTGGTGTCATCTTGATTGGGATAATGGGCAATTTGAAAGCTTAGAATATGTTTATCAAGTGATTTAGTGCTTATTTTAGGGTTACCTAAAAACATGTCTTCAGTTACTTTAGGGGTTATGTTTAAGTTGACAGATGGTCTTTGGCTATAAATATTGGATACGTTCTGACCTGTAGCACGTTTTATTGATGTTAACACTTTTTTTATACATGGCAGTGTGACTATGCGTCACAGGACCTACGAAGTAAGGTAGGCATTAGGACAGGCATTGAGCTCTTGGTAAGACCCTTTAAACATGCCGTCAATGCCAGATGTTGAGTTTTATACAGCTGTAGATCAGGGCTCTGGGTGCATATATCATGTTTCCATACCCTTAATGCACACAACAGCGGCAAAACAAAGCCTCCTTGAACAACCTATCTTTATACAGGAAATTCTTAACCCCCAAAATACCATTCTCTCTCAAAAGAAAACAATTCACGTCAGGAAGGCCTTTTTTATTAAGCTAATTTTGTTAGGTAGGGGCCTACTTAGATTCAATAATTGTCATGAAATTTCTTTGGTTATATCTTAATTGCAACTATGTTTGTTCCTCAAACCTAACATACTTGAGCTATACATGTATAACACACTTTCATTTGAGAGTCCAGACATTCCACCATTCATGTGAACAAATTGTACTAAACATGAAATAATTAAATTCACACTACCCATTTCTACAGTATCAGTACTATGTTACTATCTGTAGCAGTTGAAACCCAGAAAAACTTAAACAATTAAAACCAGTAAAGAAATTTGTCTGTTGAATAACAGAAAATATGGTATGGAGATTTGAATGAGTAAACTACTAAACAACTTACATGATACCAACAAAATGTCCCAACACAAGCTGATAAATTCCTTGGGTGGCTTGCAGGACAGCTTTGTTTCACCCTCAGTAAATTTTATCATTGTTACTCACAGGCTAATCTGAAGGATGATACCAGATCTTTCTATGTTCTGCTGGGTTATTGCATCAGGCTGACTTAATTGGTTGATGTAGGATATTTCATCATCAGTGGCAATTTGACCTAAATTTGAAGCCTGCATGATTTGGTCTGTGATGAAATGTTTGGATGTGAAATAGGATACACGTTAAAGGTCACAGTTTACATATATCTATAACAATATACTGAATTGTGTGTATTAAGAATGGCAAGTTGCCTGGTAATAGCAGTGTAGATAAATGCACTAACAAATGATGGAAAATTAGCATTTCCTATTTCATTATCCCATCACGTTTTGTACTGTGTTATATATACAGTGAAACATACAGCCAAGGCTTCCCGATGGGCATGACAGTGTACTCGCTGAGCTATCAATAAATAATATACAAAAATAATTATATATCAAATTTTCATCAGAATTCGGTCAACTCAGAACTTGCTCGTAACAATGCCCTAATGCACGTTCATGCCAAAAATCAAGGTTCTAATGTCAACGGTTCTCCTTATTTTGCCGACGAAAGGATTCGGATGGACTGACTGACTGACTGACTCATTACCGGACAATTTGCGATCTGTAGCCTACTTCGTAGGAAAATCCATATTTAACTTGCATTTTGTACTTTCTGCACAATTCCTGCAGTGTCAAAACTTCTCCATTATCATCCATCACATCCCTGATGTATACTATTCCAGCTTTTACCCATGCATCAATGTATATGGGAGATTTTCCTACGAAGTAGGCTACAGATCGCAAATTGTCCGGTAATGAGTGAGTCAGTCAGTCAGTCAGTCCATCCGAATCCTTTCGTCGGCAAAATAAGGAGAACCATTGACATTAGAACCTTGATTTTTGGCATGAACGTGCATTAGGGCATATTGTTACCAGCAAGTTCTGATCTGAAATAATTCTGATTAAAATTAGATTGATAATTAACACTTCAGTATATTGTTATAGATATACATTGTGTATGTAAACTGTAGCCTTTAACGTGTATCCTATTTCACATTGGCCACACCAGGCTTGAGCCTTCAAATTCAGGTCAAAGTACCCACAGCTAAAAATACCCTGTCCCACTGTATGGCACATGGCCCTGAGGTTAATCTTAAGTACTGCATATACCCTCAAACAATCAGCGCTGTTTCCATAACGAAGCTGGGGTGGTTTAACGTTTATCAATGAAGAAAATCACCGATCAACCGCCATAGAATATAATGTGAAACAAGAAAACCGGAATAGTACATTCATCAGATTGCCGATGCCCAAAATGTGTTGTCTCATATATCTAGATAACAACGTGATATAGAGACGCTATTTATTCCTCTTTGTACCGGTTATGCTCAGGAGAATGACATAGAATCTTGTGCATAGAAGGTGTTGGTCTTGAGTTGAATTACCGTAAACTACATAAATGCTACCTTTCTACTATAGTACTATATATAAAAATTTGTTGTATTGTTGGGAAAATAATGCGATTCAAAAAGTTGTTTTGATCCTGTACAAGGGCACTGAAAACCATTAAAGAGATGTAAATGTATTTTCACACGTAAAGCTTGAAATCTACTGAACCTATATTATTCAATCTGTTTCCTTTAATTAAAAAATTGTAAAATTAAATCGGCGATCGTTATTTATTTTGGAATGAAGGCGCATTAGGAGGCTGTTACCAACAAGTTCTGAGCTGACCTACTTTTGATGAAAATTTCTGGTGATTTTTGATGAAAATCACTGGCGATTCTGACTTGGGCGGTGCCCATCTTAATATAGGCAGGATTTCAACTGGGGGTGGGGATTTCCAAGAGTTCAGTTCGCTGCGTTCGAGTCCTAATGCCTACTGTACTTCGTAGGTACTGTGACGTTAGTCACACTGCCATGTATTTGAAGTAACCTTTCGATTATTCCAAATAATTTCATCATATATGTCTGTATCTGTATTTTGAATATCTGCCCAAAACTGTAGGACCTCTTTATAGAAAACTGGAAGTGACACTTTATTTAAATTGTAATTACAATGAAGGAAAAAAGTTAGTCCTCCTACACTACTTAATTTTGCATCGAGAATACCTTTCCAGAAACTGTTTTCTTCAGATAAGAAGTATCTGTTCAACCATATTAGTTTAAGGGCCTTATTCATGATTGAGAAGTCAATAGCATTTAAACCACCTGAAATAGGGTGTTTCACAAGTATCGCTCTTTTGACTTTTTCAGATTTATAGTTCCAGATGAATCGAAAGAATTCTTTGTTAATTTTGGATATTGTTTTCTTATTAATAGGTATATGGCTAGCTAAGTAAACTAATCGAGACAATCCCTCTCCTTTAGATAATAATAGTCTCCCTAACATAGTTAAATTCCGTTGTGACCATATTTTAAAACGTGTTTGTATGCTCTCAATGGGAGTAGTTGTGTTTTCATCCAATTTTTTCCTATATCTGAATATTTTAACACCCAAAAATTTGACCCCATCATGTTTAAACTGTAATTTGGGGATAATATCTTGACAAACCTTATCTTGTATTGGCATAATTGTAGATTTCTCCAGATTGAGTTTCAGTCCACTAATACTTTCAACTACAGAGTAAAAATTCAGAGATTTTTCAGCAGATAATATATTTTTCAGAGTCAGTGTTGTATCATCTGCGAAGTAAATACCTTTTGTCTCCAAACCATTTATATTAACCCCTTTTATTTCAACATTACTTCTGAAATTGATGTTAATTAATTCCATGCATATGATAAAAAATATAGGGAGACAATGGACAGCCCTGGCGGGTACCTTTTGAAATAGGGAACCAGCCGGTAGACACTCCCTTATTAATGACACAACTTTCTATGTTACTATAAAATAATTTCAGCCAGTTTGAAATCTGTGGCCCAAAATTAAATGCTTCAACTGCCTTGTGCATGAATTCCCATTCCACTGAATCAAAGGCTTTCTCAAAGTCTAAAAACAATAGATACCCAGTCTCGTTATCCTCGTAAGTTTCGAGAAGGTCTAAAATGAATCTGATATTTTCGCCGATGTATCGATGCTTTAGAAACCCAGTTTGAGTTGGGTGGATAATATCATTCAGTACAGTTTTCAGTCTATTTGCAATAGTTTTTGCAGCAATTTTGTAATCTACGTTCAATAGAGATATGGGACGCCAATTACTCAAGTATTGTTTGTCTTTTCCAGGCTTCTCAAGTAGGGTAATGACCCCCCTTCTTTGCGAAGTACTGAGTTCTCCTAAATGGTATGCCTCGATCATTGCACTGAGATAAAGATCTTTAATATCTTCCCAAAACGATTTATAAAATGCGGAAGGGATACCATCACAACCGGGTGATTTATTATCTTTCATACTGAACAAGGCATTTCTACATTCTATTTCGCTTAATTCACCTTCCAAAAGATCTTTTTCGTGTTCTTCTAGTTTAGGAATGGTGGGGTTTTTGATGAATTGATGAAGTTTATTTTTATCTATACCACTAGAGGTGTACAGTTGTTTATAATATTTTTGAAGTTCACACAAGATTTCTTCACCGTTTGTAACTTTCTCCGCTTCTGCATTCAATAGACAGTTTATTACCTTCTTGCTTCCCTTAGATTTTTCAAGGTTATAAAAATATTTTGTACTTTTTTCTCCCTTTTCCAACCAATTACTTCTAGATCGGATGAAGGAGCCAAAAGCTTTGTTTTCATATAACTCTTCCAACCTCTTTGTTGCAATATTGTATTCCTCAAGCAGGTTATCATCAACAGCTGATTGTAAATGTTGATCTAGGATTGTTATCGTTCGTAAAAGTTCCTTTTCTTCTTTATCTTCTTTAGTCTTCTCTTTTTTTTTCTTTGAAGAGTAATTAATTGAAATCTGCATTATATTGAATTTGAGCCATTCCCAAGAACGCATGGGTTCAATGAAATTGGGATCAGCTTTAATATCTGTTATACATTGCTGAATCTCTTCCCTATACTCTTTATCATTCAAATAACTGATATTCATTTTCCAAAAGTTGGGCTTAAAGTGAACAACTGTGTCAAGCTCTAAATATATCATCCTGTGGTCAGACTTCAAGCTAGGTTTTATGGAGACGTATTTTACCTTTGAGGCTAACCGCTTGGAAATTAGAAAAAAAGTCAATTCTGGACTGAATATCATTACTTTTACGCCAGGTGTATTTCTTTTCCTTTAAATTCCTTTCTCTCCAGATGTCCAGATAGTCAAGGGAGATAATGAGATCATGAAGTGCAAGGCTTGTCTGTGTATTGGGGGAGTTTTTCTTGTCAAGTTCTGGGTTTATAGCAGTATTAAAGTCTCCTCCAATTATAACGTCTGTGTTGGGGTCATATGTCGGAAGTTTCTTATGCAATAATTGGAAAAAGGTTTCTCGTTCTGTTACATCATTTGGAGCATACACATTCACTAGCAATAATGTTCTGTCTTCATATGCAATTTCTAGGATAACACAACGGCCATCCCTATCTATAGTATGGGGAAGAATCTTGGGTATTTTGTTCCTAAACAAGACCGCTACCCCCCTACTATTGGTTTCACCATGACTGAAAAAGATGTTTGAACCCCACTGATATGACCAGAATTTCTCATCTTTCTCTGAACTATGGGTCTCTTGTAATAAATAGATGTCAGCATTTTGATTTTTCAAAAACAAAATGACTTCTCTTCGCTTATCCTTGCCACCTATGCCACGGACATTGAGAGATACAATATTTAACATAAATAACTAGAAGAAAGAATGAGGAAAATACAAAAAAAAAATTTTGGACAATAAAGAAAAACCCTTTAGTCCTGATGTAACCGGTTTAACACAGGAAAGCAGGATTGGACGCGACATTCTGAGTGCCATTTTGTGCTAGATATTGGGATATTGTACAGAACAAAGTTGACACTTTACAAAACCAGAAGAATCAATTATGCACACATTTAACATACAACTCAGAAGCAGTGCCCATTATTGGTGAAGGGGAGATATCTGAAACATTGATATAACAGTCACTATAAACATGATAAATGCCATGCATCATGATAAACACCATCTCAGGGTCTGAAATATTACAGTGTCAGAAGATGCGGCCACCCTACCAGGTCCCATGCGGCACAAACGCGATCGATCAGGTCCCACACAGCCGAAAGGCCCCGCCCCACCGACCTCCATTGTCAACAAACAATGGAACTCGGCCAAGCGGAACCCCTCGACCATACAAAACCCGGCCGGCAAACACCCGAACCACACAAAACCCAGTCAGAGCGACCACATCCCTCCCACAGCGCAGTTGAATTTAACATTTATCTGAGCTCAAGTGCCATCCTGTCAATGTTAGTGTGGAAATACAAATTTTCAAGTGACTGTTGAACATTTAGGTTGGCGGAGTGATTATTGGAAATTGTTCATCTCAGACCCTGATAATGTAGATAATAATACATAAAGCAAATAGAAATTGGACTTTTAGTCAAATCCTCTCGAAATATCCATTAATATTGCCCAGGTTATGGGCAATATCCATTATTATTATACCTCATGTAAATTCCTAAAGTTTTCATTGGTTGACAGCCTGTCACGTGTCATTCTACAAATCGTGATGTTCAGTTATGATGCAGTCATAACTTGCCTTACCGTTGAATAAATGTCATGTACCACGGCAGAGCGTTGTACATCACAAATTATTCCACGGCGACATCTGCCGGACCAAGGGTTGCCTCCCATAGTGCGCGCGCCAACATACTCCCCAAAACGAAGATTTCGACCTGACGTGTATACGTAGGCCCGTTGGTGATAGAAATTAGTGAATGTGATTTGGTAATTGACTGAAATAAATTTGGTATCTTTTGAAAAGGTGCGTAAGATCACCGCGAACGTTACTCGTCCAAATTATGCGATTGAGTCGACAAACAAACCGAGAATCGAACAGTTGATCTTGACACGGCGTTTTGAAATCAACAACGGTCGCGCAGTGTTGAACACGATATGCTTATTTCACCGTACCATCCTCATTCACATGATTATAATGCCCCCATTTTATTCAAATAGGACATTCGGTATAATAAAACAACTATTGCATGTTATAGAGTGGGACATCACGATTTGTCAGCTCTCGACAAGTGATGTACAACTCGAGCTGCGCGCTCGTTGTACATCACTTGTCTCGAGCTGACAAATCGTGATGTCCCACTCTATAACATGCAATAATTGTATAATATTGCCCATAACCTCACAAGACATGTGAAAGAAATCCAAATTGCTAACACCGCCTCGCCTGTATTGCGAAAACAGCCCCACCGGCTGACCACCGTTTCACCGGCTGGCGACGGTCGGATGTAGAGGGTGATCAATGTTTTCTTCGTGAAAGGCAAATGATAACCATATATAGAACATAAATATATTTCTACTCCAGAAAGACAAAGATTTGTCACTTTGTGTTTTTACTTTGTGGAACTTTGTGATAATATGTGGTCAGTAGTCACACAATCCCTCAACCCCCACATTCAGTTCATTAGCCAAATAGTTCATAGGTTTTATTATAAAGATCTATATGACATATATTGTCTATGAACAAATGTGGTGTTTGATGAAAATGTTCGAAGTTCACTAAATAACTATGAAAAATGACCCAACCTTTCCAAACTTGGGCCGGTAACGGGCCGTAGATTAACGTACCGGCATCGTGGAATAACGATGAGAAATGACCAGCCTGACATAACCTTCAGAAATATTTCGAATTTTGAAGCAGATTCATCTATCAATGATTTATTTATATATTTACCAGTATAACTTAACCAAAAACCAAAAAGAGACTTACGAACTTGTACATATAGCGATTCTTATTTACTTCTATTTATATCTCCTACTAATCTCTCATTGTTATTTATTATTTATTTATTTATTTATTTATATATTTAGCACTGGAAAAGAAATTCAATAAACAAAGTAATGTACCGCGAAATTCAAATAAAACATTGAGTTGATGGGCCGCGAAATCCGAATGGGAAGCGGCCCTTAAACTACAATTTCAATCAAAAAAAAACATCATGATATTGTGGTTCATGGGTCAGTAGAATGTGGTAGTGATTGCAGATGAGCTGCCCAAATTGTTCTTTTATTGTCCCCCGCTACTTAGTAGGGGGGGGGACTTAGAAACACCGGTATCCGTAATTCCGTAATTCCGTGATTCCGTAATATTCGTCCCAGGTAATTGTAACCATACAAATATTAAAGACACTCCGAGTAGGCTTATCCACAGTACTGAATCGACAGGGATGATTATAGGCGAAGTCAGCCGTACATTTGTCGTGTTAAAGTCATTTGTAGGCGGAATGACGTCTGCTTGCAACCAGATCATTGTTGCAATGCTAAAATAAGGCAGCAGATGACCGTATGTAAAATACGGCGACAGTCCATTGTAGCTAGTATTTCTTTATGCAACAGTGCATTTGGTAATTGCTGGGACGAGTTTAATATTCGTCCCAGGTAATTGTAACCATACAAATATAGAGAGTACATGAACATCATAATATTAAGTATACCAACATCGCCGCACAACAAGAAACCTCCGGAACCAGAACATCACATCCTAAACCACACCGACACGCTACCCCATAGATGACACCGAACTGACGCCTTAACACAGAATATGATCCTTTGACTTTCATGCAATATAGGACGTAGACCTGCCGTCCTGTGCCCCAATACACACTCCAAGCAATTGTTACAGGCACAGATTTCTGGAAGAACCCACCCTGTTCCCAAGGGCGTCGTTAGTGAAGTCGATCCGAAAAATCCTGAAAACGCCCATGGTTCTCCCAGTTTTTCCTGGACGGCTTTGTGCGTTCAAAGGGGTACCAAGACAAAGGAATCATACACGCGATTACAGTGAACTCATATTTACCAGTATAACTTAACCAAAAACCAAAAAGAGACTTACGAACTTGTACATATAGCGATTCTTATTTACTTCTATTTATATCTCCTACTAATCTCTCATTGTTATTTATTATTTATTTATTTATTTATTTATATATTTAGCAGTATAACTTAGAAATTCAATAAACAAAGTAATGTACCGCGAAATTCAAATAAAACATTGAGTTGATGGGCCGCGAAATCCGAATGGGAAGCGGCCCTTAAACTACAATTTCAATCAAAAAAAACCATCATGATATTGTGGTTCATGGGTCAGTAGAATGTGGTAGTGATTGCAGATGAGCTGCCCAAATTGTTCTTTTATTGTCCCCCGCTACTTAGTAGGGGGGGGGGACTTAGAAACACCGGTGTCCGTAATTCCGTAATTCCGTGATTCCGTAATATTCGTCCCAGGTAATTGTAACCATACAAATATTAAAGACACTCCGAGTCGATGCTCACGCCGATGATGAATTACGAGACGTGCTGAATGAAGTAACGTTCAGGGTCATTGACTAGGAGGTTCACGTTTGTTCGAGCTGACCGTATTTTAGGCCTACAATATGGAATGTCACTTGATTCTCGTGTCATACAATATACAATTATTGCATGTTATAGAGTGGGACATCACGATTTGTCAGCTCGAGACAAGTTGTACATCACAAGTTTGACGAGAGCTGACAAATCGTGATGTCCCACTCTATAACATGCAATAGTTGTTTTATTGTACCGAATGTCATATTTGAATAAATTAATGGGACTTTATAATCATGTGAATGAGGATGGTACGCTGAAATAAGCATATCGTGTTCAACACAGCGCGGACCGTTGTTGATTTCAAAACGCCGTGTCAAGAGCAACTGTTCGACCTCGGCTTGTTTGTCGACTCAATCGCATAATTTGGAAGAGTAACGTTCTCGGTGATCTTACGTACCTTTTCAAAAGATGTCAATTTTTTTTCATTCAATTATCAAATCACATTCACCAATTTCTATCACCAACGGGCCGACGTATACGCCGACATATACATCAATCTTCGTTTCGGGGAATATGTTGGCGCGCGCGCTATGGGAGGCAACTCTAACTTGGTCCGACAGATGTCGCCGTGGAATAAATGTCATGTCCAACGCTCTGCCGTGGTACATGACATTTATTCAACGGTAAGGCAAGATATGACTGCATCATCACTGAACATCACGATTTGTAGAATGACACGTGACAGGCTGTCAACCAATGAAAACATTACGAATTTACATGAGATATAATAATGAACTGCTGCAGCACCGGACAGACACAAAAAGACACAAATATTCATACATATTTTGTATTAATGAAGTTAATGGAAATTGAGAGATAATTGGACCAGTGGTATTTCCGACAAGAAGTTCTCAGGTGCTCGTTATGTACCGATACAGTTTAATCAGGAACCATGAAATAAATTTATTGTATTGTCGCTGGTTTAAGGATAGAGGGTCAAAATTTGTCATTTTTGTTTTATTTCTTCATTCAAATATCCACTATTTTGTCTAACATTTGGTGAAAAAATGAAATCGGAATTCTAAGTAGAAGTGCTTCAATATTGGGATAAAAATTGAGTTTCAGTGGCACTGAAAAAATTAAATACATTGCCTTTTAGGTGGTCCAATATCCAGCTGGGAAGAGATTAACCTTTCACACTACTGAGTGCCTATTCTATTGTTAATTGACACTCAGACACCCGCCGTGAAGTAATTAGCAAAGGTGTTAACATTTCTCACCTGAACAAGTTTTTAAAGTTTAAATTGGATTTTAAAGCACATTGATGAATAAACTTAGTGTAATAGTTATCAAAAATAAATAGGAATTCCAGTAGGTCCCATAAGACAGATAAAAAATGTATTTGACAATATAATTCAAGCAAAAAATTAGGATTAATTCTTCAGATGTTCAGCTGGACACATTTTGCCCGATTTCTAGCCTTTCATTTTTTTTACAAAATCCGAGATTTAAACGTTTATTTCTCTAAAAGTATCCATGCTACGCTTTTGAAATTTGGCATGCTTATTACTTATAAGGTGATCTAGTAAACTTTATCTCACTTTTTGTAAGTTTGGCTTTGTTTTTTAATTAATCAACTTTAAAGGCAAAGTAAAATTGCTGTAAAAAGAAAACCAGGCAAAAATTGAAAAAAAATGAGATAAAGTTTACTAGTTCAAGTTGTCTCCTGTCAAGGTATACCATCAAAGTTGAAACAAAATCAACAGTTTTCATGAAATTTAAATTGAAAAATGGACGCTATTGTTTTCTTTTGAATTAATTTAAATTGGAATAATTGCTACACAATAGCAGTGTCGGTTATATAAATCATATAGGTGGAATCCCTACGATATACGCTCTCATAACGTATATAGTTTATTATGGTTATCTTGTATATTTATTGGTAGCCTACAGAAGACAAATTGTCACGGGGGTGCGAAAACTGCCTCTATGGGGATAGCTATGCTTAATCCATGAAATCGTACTAGACATATGATGGACTGATGCTCACATATCTCAACTGGAACAACGTCACAAAATGTGAAAATCTTGTTAAGTTCGAATAGTGATAACTCGAGATTTGGTGTCAATGCAGTACGATATCTGGTGATCCAAAAATGACTGGAGACCAATAACCATACCCTTCATTCATAGGCTGAAAATCACCCATTTTCGGGTAACGATGCAGAAAACACGGTTTGGTTTAAATCAAGCTGCGCTTGAAAACGAAATAACTGAATGACCTATAATCATCAGTTGTACGACAAAATGCCTTCACCTATAATCATCTTTGTCGATTCAGTATTGTATTATCTTTACGGTGTACCGTACTTATAACTTCTTAAGTACACGTAGGTGGTGTAAACTAACACCGCTGAGCCTTCTTTACACCCTCGTGCGCAAACAGCCGTGACCGCACACTCTCAGAAATATTCAGGTAATAATCCTGAATAGATGAAGTTGCACATCCACAACTCAATTTCAGGTATTTTAATTCCCTGATATATAGATATATCATCCGTGAATTAAAGCTAAATTACCTGAATTTTAGGGGATTTTACGGGATACGGACAAAACCCCAGCGGACAAAACACCAACGGACAAAACCCCAGTGGACAAAACCCCAGCACAAAAATCCCCAGAACAGGAAAAGTGGACAAAAACCCAGCCACTTCATTTTTTTTATTTTCTAAATATGCTTTTAATTCTGAGTATTATTTTTCATTAATCCCCAATGATAATCATTTTTTTTCCTAATCTCCACTAATCACCTTCTAAGTAGTGTCAGTAGAGGATTAGCGATTATTCCGTCGAATTGCCAACAGAAACGGACCGCTGCGCATGATGCGGTTGGACAGAGGTGTAAGAAGCGAGTGCAGCGAGCTACAAAAGACCTACAGGAAAGACTACGCGATCTGTGCATTGACTTGGACACAGCGGTCGTAAGACATTGGAAGAAACCATGAGAGGCCTTGGACATAATATCAGACTGTAGATAGACTTACTAACTAGAAAGAAAACTCAATGTGAAATGTCACATTTTTGTGTGTAAATATTGTCCATAACATGTAAATATTGACCTTAATTTAATAATAAAAAATATAGATAAAATCTCTTAATGTTGTTGTATGGCTAATATAATTTTGTTTGTCCGACTGGGGTTTTGTCCGACTGAGGTTTTGTCCGCTGGGGTTTTGTCCACTGGGGTTTTGTCCACTGGGATTTTGTCCGCTGGGGTTTTGTCCTACACCCGGATTTTACGTACCTGAATAGGGTCGGGAACTTGCTAATCAGTGTGATAAATTTGCCTGAATTTCAGGGAAAATCCTCTCATTCAGCTGAAATTCAGGTAATCAGCCTTGAATTTCAGGCAAAATCCCTCAAATTGAGTTGTTGATATAACCTGATCAGTCCAGGACTATTTATTTCTGAGAGTGCAGGTAACTCCCAACTCACTTATACAGACCTGGGACGAATATTAAAGGGATATGAAACGTACCCCAACATCAAAGGCGCCGCCGCGAGCTCACGCTGAATGCAATACAATACAATATGTTTATTGCACGACTCGTAAAATGGTACAAGTATGGCAAACAAAACAATATAATTACTATGGTACTTTAGCAACGTAGTAATTATTAGTTAGTATGGTTTGAACCAACAGTGTGGGTTAGTAGTAATTCTAGGACATAACATAGAAGTTGCCAGTGTGTTGATGTATAAACTCTAATTAAGAAGTGTCCAGCCGGTTTTTTGATGGAGGGTTAAGGTTGAGCCGTGACTGGTACATTTGGTGTACCAGTCTTCCTATTTTTGAAGCATTGTCTCTGTGGGGATTTAGTATAGATTTAACTGTATGTCTCGCCTGCCAGGTCTCGCGCTCTACGTGCGTGAGCCTTTGCATCGCCTAGTTTTCGTCACGAATTCATTCCAGATTTTACCAGATTTATAGACGTTCTTCTGCAGTAATTGGCATCAGATTATTTGATCGAGACGGGTACTATTTTGAGAGAAGAAACTTTTGAGGGATTTTCATCGAAAAGATGCATATTTTCATGACAACTTTCGACCGCTCTGCGCTGCCGATAACTGAGCGGCAAGGAAAAACTCATTTTTCCCCTTCTTTGTGATCAAACTTCTCATTTATCTCAGTTTTTGAAGTATATCTGTGCTAGTTTTTACAAAATATGCAAGCATGTCATTGACAGTACGCAAAATGTTTTAATTTTCCATTTTCGTTTTTGTAAATAATTGCTCGTGAAAATCGTAAAAATGCCAAATATGTAGAATTCTGAACAAATCTCACAATTCTTGTACGTTTTTGTGATTGAACTACTCTTTTGGGTCATATGTTTTTTTAGATTTTTTTTCTCTGTGCACTAGTTTTGTTTCTCATCGTTTGCATGATGTATTCCTTTTGCCACTCGTTAAGCTGTAAAGGATTTTTTTGGGGTCACCAATCTTGGCCTAAATTGAGTTGACTGGCGTTCACGTTAATGGAGCCTTGTTGACAAGCACGTGTATTCGCCCAGCATTGACCAGCGAAACAGGGCGGGACTCGCAGCGAAGCACACGTGACGGTCTTTTGCGCGCAAAAGCCAATCAGTGACGAGGCGTACTAATTAACCAATCACTAATCACTTATTAACATATCAATTAGCGAGACAAACCCTAGTTCAAAGAGAGGAGCCGCGTTTCATATCCCTCTATACTCGTCCCAGTACAGACAGAAGGAATATTGGACAGTTGTAGATTTACTTGTTGTGTTTACCTTTAACAGATGAAGAGCAGAAATTGATGGTAAATATCGTGGTGCAGCAGGTGGGATCGGCAGAACCAGTACCGTTATCCAACAACAACAATCTTTGTAGTAGAGATCTATTTGAATGGGGACCGTGCTCACGGGGTTTCTGTGACCTAATTTGAGGACAAGGTTAAAGTCGGGTATTACAAATATGGCCGGTTGTCGCGGGTGAGCAGGTGGACTGGGGCATCCTGACATTTTCTTGTTTGTAGACATTGACAACTAACCAGGTAGGTTGACCACAGCTTTACAAGATTCATGCTAGATGTTTTAGGCTAGTGTCGTATAAATTATGAATTGTTCACACCTCTGACAAATTCTAGTCGTGAGTGAACCCTGGGCATTTGTTACAACAACAACAACAGCGACAAATATTTGGGACATTGAAGCACTGTGTGTCTGTGTTGGGGGGAGGGGGGCGGGTCTTTCTGAGATCATTCCGAGATCTGCATATTCTCGCGATAGAACAGAAATGTTCTCACATTTTTTTTGTGTGTAATAAATAAATAAATAAAGGTACGCACCGGCAGTATAGCGGAAAGTCCGAACATTGATAACATTTACCATTCAACCGTACAACTAGCCACAACTATAGCCAAGTTGACATGGCTTCGTTCATTCCTACACTTTAGCCATGAGTCCTCTTCATGAACTTACAAACATGTACACTCCGGGATCACACGGCTTCATGGGTCATTTGGCTCTATCCGGCAATAAAACAAGCCATCCCAACTCCCTGTCTATTGATTTTATCCAGTTCGGCAAAAAGTTTGATTGCTGTGAAGAGCTGATCCGTCTGCAATCAGTCTTCAAACATAAACGGTCCTTGTCTTTACCCCCATGATCTTCGTACGGGTCACGTGATCCGCATGAACCAGCTGTTGATGTTTGAAGACTGATTGCAGACGGATCAGCTCTTCACGGCAATCAAACTCTTTGCGGAACTGGATAAAACCAATAGACAGAGAGTTGGGATAGGTTGTTTTATTGCCGGATAGAGCCGAACGACCCATGGAGCCGTGTGATCCCGGAATGTACATGTAAGCAGCCCACACAATTCACCTCAGCAATCAGCAAGGTGAGGTGACCTTTCTGAATTGTGAGGACTGTGTAAGTTCATGAAGAGGACTCATGGCTAAGTGTAGGAACGAACGAAGCCATGTCAACTTGGCTAGCCACAACTGTGCTATCGTACACCAAATACCATGTATACCAAATGGCCACAACAAGTAAAAGAGATTCCACATGCGTTCAGACTAATCACCAAAATGGTACCAAAATTGACCCAAAAACCAAAACATATCCCTAAGGATCAAAACGGACCTCAAAAAGACAAAGACAAAATAAGGTGCGAGTAGTATAGAAAGGACAAATCTTGGCCAATGTGATGTAGAGGGTAAAAAGCAAAAAAATGTGGAGGAGATAACTTTTGAACTTGCATTGCTGTGGCAATGTGGAGAGGGCACTTCGGTTCACGTGATGTGTGGAGTGGATGTAAATTGACTAAATTGCCTATTTAGTAATCAGATCATCTGTGATTCTATGAAAATACGTAGCTAAACATACATATCACCCCCTTAGGCCATCCTTAAAAATATGCCTGTTTCAGGTAACGGACCATTGCAAAAGATGGGTAGGTAGGTAGGTAGGCAATTTTTTTTTCTTTTTTTCTGATAGGCACATTTGGAAGTGGAGTTCAATCACCTACGACACTACAAATCTCAATATGGGTATATGTTGGAAAGTTTTGTCCATTAACATGACAAAGGAAAAAAAGGATATAAAAAGACATCCGTCGTATTTCTCCGTCCAGTTGGAGAAGATCATCAGCTGTCAAGCCAGAGTCGCAACTAAACGATGTCGAGGAGTCAGCATTCAATCTAGAAACCGTTATGTTTTCTATTTCTGCCTCGACATCCTGCACGATTGACTGTAAGACCTCGAGAAGTGTCGATGTCGTCGACACGAGGGTTATATGATTGTTTTTTAAAACATTTCCACTTTGTATCACGGAAACAGAAAATGGCGACCACGCCATTTTAGTTCCCGGAACGGCAAGGGAGACAACTACAGCTTTTTGTCACGGGCAATAAGGCCGTTGTCAGTTAATAGGTTGTTTAGCATGACCTTCTCCTGTCAAAACATACATGCTAGATGCTATAATTATTAATTATTAATTATTGAAGGTAAATTTTCTACCATGGACTCATTCCATATCAAATCAAAATAATCTCCCATTAGCCTGTTCCATAAAGCAAATCAACAGGACAATGTGTATAAGTATTCTCTAAAGAGACATTTTAAGTTTGATTTAATTTAGGCCGTTGTCAGTTGATAGGTTGTTTCGCATGACCTGCCCGCATCAATATTTTGGAGATAAATAATGCCGCATGTATTTTAATTATCAGTAATTATTGGTCGTAAAAAAATAAGTAAGCAAATCCACGAAAACTCATGACCTGACCGTGCCGTCACAGCTTCAAAAGCCGCCATTTTGGTTCACATTCTTTGGGGAATCCCATTAATTTCAAAATGAGGCAGTCACGGCATGCATCTCTAGCGGGGATTCCCTCGTATCACAAGCGGACCGTCACAAGCACGTAGCAATAATAGTAACTCCGGCAGTTTTGATGGTTGCGTACCAAAGCCATCATGGTTTTAGTTAATGGATCAGTTGTTTCCTCATCAATCAGTCGGTACATCGTGCCGAATTTAACCATCCATTTCTCTGATGAAACGCTTTTGAGAGAAGTGGTCGAGCACTTCACGTTACTCGTACAGCTAAAGGACGAGAGACATATACAATTCGTTGCCCTGGACAAAGAATCCCTGTCCTCAGTCCGTGTAAAATAAAAAAAAAATAAAAGAAGATTTCATTAAAAGGGGACTCCTGACGTTGAAAATTCGGGTAATAAATTGTGCAGATATCTTTAATACTGCAGTATTCACAAGTAAGAGTTGTTTCCCTTGATTTCTGTTCACGCAATGTGTGTGCATTTGAGTTTTACTATCTATCATAATTATTTACAGAATGTTACAATTAAATTAAAGCAAACTTAAAATGTCTCTTTACGGAATAATTATTTCATTAATATTTTTTCTGCCTGCATGGAATAAATGAAGAAGGAAAAGTAAAAATGATAATACATGTCTCTCTACACATTGTCATGATTATTTCATTTATGGAACAGGCTAATGGAAGATTATTTTGATTTGATATGGAATGAGTCAATGGTAGAAAATTTACCTTCAATAATTAATAATTAATAATTATAGCATCTAGCATCTGTGTTTTAGCAGGAGAAGGTCATGCTAAACAACCTATTAACTGACAGCGGCCTTAATTGAAACATTCTGTAAATAATTATGGTAGATAGTAAAACTCAAATGCACACACATTGTGTGAACAGAAATCAAGGGAAACAACTCTTACTTCAATGTGACTACTATAAAAGATATCTTGCATAACTTATTACCCGAATTTTCAACGTCAGGAGTCCCCTCTTATTGAAATCTTCTTTTATTTCTTTTACACTGACTGAAGATAGGGATTCTCTGTCCAAGGCAACGAATTTTGTATGTCCGTCGTCCTTAAGCTTACGAGAATTTTGACGTGCACGTCGACAGCATGTGTTGTAGTTGTTGTTGTGGGGACTGAAGACGTGAAGCGCTCGACCACTTCGCTCGAAAGCGTTTCATCAGAGAAATGGATGGTTAAATTAGGCACGATGTACCGACTGGTTGATGAGGAAACAACTGATCCATCAACCAAAACCATGATGACTTTGGTCACAACCGTTGAAACTGCCGGAGTTCTAACTTTACTGCAACGTGCTCGACACGTGGGAATCCCCGCTAGAGATGCATGCCGGGATAACAACTTCGCCTCGTTTTGAAAGGGCTTCCCCCAAGAATGTGAACCAAAATGGCGGATTTTGATCGCCTCCGCGGTTGACAGCACGGTCAGCTCATTCGTTTTCATGAATTTGCTTACTTATTTTTTACGGCCAATAATTACTGATAATTAAAATACATGCGGCATTATTGATCTCCAAAATATTGATGCGGGCGGGTCATGCGAAACAACCTATCAACTGACAACGGCCTAACTAAAGCCCCAAGATTTGCCATGTGCTTCCGGTATCGCTGAATTCAGTTCTGTTCACGACCGGCGAACATTTTATTGTGAAAAAAAAAAGCATTTTAGAGCAGCGAGAACAATCATTTGTAGAAGATAGACGAATTGAATTAGCTTGCAAATACAGACCAGGTTTGGATTTTATTAGCCCACCATCACCAGATGGTGGGCTGTTCAAATCGCCTTTTGTCCGTGGTCCGTCGTCCGTCAGTCAGTCAGTCCGTCGTCCGTCCGTAAACAATTCTTGTTATCGCGATTTCTCGGGAACTACTGCACGGATCTTTCTGAAAATTCGCACACATGTTCCCCTTGGGGTCTAGTTGTGCAGATAACTTTTCTAGCCCGATTCGAAAATCCAATATGGCCACAGGGCGGCCATCTTGGATTTCCCCATGAAACCTTGTTATCGCGATTTCTCAGGAACTACTGCACGGATCTTTCTGAAATTTTGTACACAGGTTCCTCTTGGGGTCTAGATGTGCAGATACCTTTTCTGGTCCGATTCGAAAATCCAATATGGCCACAGGGTGGCCATCTTGGATTTCCCCATGAAACCTTGTTATCACGATTTCTCAGGAACTACTGCATGGATCTTTCTGAAATTTGGTACAGAGATTCTCCTTGGGGCCTAGTTGTGCAGATACCTTTTCTGGTCCGATTCGAAAATCCAATATGGCCACAGGGCGGCCATCTTGGATTTCTCCATGAAACCTTGTTATCGCGATTTCTCAGGAACTACGGCACGGATCTTTCTGAAATTTGGTACACAGGTTCCCCTTGGGGTCTTGATGTGCAGATACCTTTTCTGGTCCGATTCGAAAATCCAATATGGCCACAGGGCAGCCATCTTGGATTTCCCCATGAAACCTTGTTATCACGATTTCTCAGGAACTACTGCACGGGTCTTTCTGAAATTTGGTACACAGGTTCCTCTTGGGGTCTAGATGTGCAGATACCTTTTCTGGTCCGATTCGAAAATCCAATATGGCCACAGTGCGGCCATCTTGGATTTCCCCATGAAACCTTGCTATCACGATTTCTCAGGAACTACTGCATGGATCTTTTTGAAATTTGGTACACATATTCCCCTTGGGGCCTAGTTGTGCAGATACTTTTTCTGGTCCGATTCGAAAATCCAATATGGCCACAGGGCGGCCATCTTGGATTTTCCCGTAAAACCTTGTTATCGCGATGTCTCAGGAACTACTGCACGGATCTTTCTGAAATTTGGTACACAGGTTCCTCTTGGGGTCTAGATGTGCAGATACCTTTTCTGGACCGATTCGAAAATCCAATATGGCCACCAGGCAGCCATCTTGGATTTTCCCGTAAAACCTTGTTATCATGATTTCTCAGGAACAATTGCATAGATCTTTCTCAAATTTGTTACGCAGGTTCCCCTTGGGGTCTAGTTGTGCAAGAAACCTTTTTTGGTCCGATTCGAAAATCCAATATGGCCACCAGGCAGCCATCTTGGATTTCCCCATGAAACCTTGTTATCGCGATTTCTCAGGAACTACTGCACAGATCTTTCTCAAATTTGGTACACAGGTTCCCCTTGGGGTCTAGTTGTGCAAGAAACCTTTTTTGGTCCGATTCCGAAATCCAATATGGCCACTAGGCAGCCATCTTGGATTCCCATATGAAAACTTGTTATCGCGATTTCTCAGGAACTACTTCATGGATCTTTCTCAAATTTGGTACACATGTTCCCCTTGGGGTCCAGTTGTGCAAGAAACCTTTTTTGGTCCGATTCCAAAATCCAATATGTCCATCAGGCGGCCATCTTGGATTTCCCATGAAACTTTGTTATTGCGATTTCTCAGGAACTACTGCATGGATCTTTGTTAAATTAGGTACACAGGTTCACCTTGTCGTCTAGTTGTACAAGATACCTTTTCTGGTCCGATTCGAAAATTCAATATGACAAAACAGGCCGCCATCTTGGATTTTCCCATGCAAATTTGTTATCGTGATTTCTCAGGAAGTACTGCATGGATCTTTCTCAAATTTGGTACACAGGTTCCCCTTATGGTCTAGTTGTGCAAGGTACCTTTTTCGGTCCGAATCGAAGATCCAATATGGCCACAAGGCGGCCATCTTGAATTTCCCCTTGAAAGATTGTTACCGTGAATTCTTGGGAAATATTTCATGGATTTTTCTGAAATTTGGTACACAGGTCTCACATGGGGCCTATTAGTGCAAGATACCTTTTTTGGTCCGATTCGAAAATCCAAGTTACGCTCCAAATTAATTTGGTATTCTCAAGTGACGTTGCATCACAAGAGTCGGCGGATCAAACGGTGGGGCATATTCTATATATTGACTATAGAGAATATCCGTACCTTCACCTTTCATATCAAGGAGTTCAAATAATTCTGAATTAAAATGTATATCTTCAAATTTTAAATCAGCCTTCTTTATTCCATGCAGTAGCAAGTGAACTGCTCCACCGTTTCGTATGCCGACCTCAGTCTTGTGACTCAATGTCACAACTCGACAACTGTAGACTACTGGATGTTTCGATCCAAGGGAGATAATCAGGATCCGGGCACTTTTGAAGTTTCAACATTACTGCGCGGACCGGATCCCTTCAGTATTAAGCATTATTGTACCATCTTACTATTTTCGAGCATGGTATCTTGATTTAAACAGTATATTTATTTCACCAGGAAACAGGGATCGACGAACAGGCAGAGCCTATTTGAACGCCTCTCCCAACAGACATATTACACATACATGTACAATTACAAGATGACAGACAACAGTGAATAGAATAAGAAACAGTTACAAACACAATAATTAACATGCAGCTGCATGGTATCTTAAAAGAGATATCTCAAAATAGCCCAAGAAACAGAACAGAATTAGCATTCGTTCCTAATTATAAAATCTGAAGTATGTTTCATAGCTCATGCCAAAGTGTCAAAGAGATTGGTCTTCGCTTCCAGTACCCAATGATGACACATGCAAAAGAAAATTAATAAAAAAAATACTACAAAACAAAGGCGAAGGATCCTCGGTACATGTACATTCACTTTCAGATTAACTTTGCTCATTTCTCTTGTATTATAACAACCGACATAAGTAAAGTTTCTAGAAATCTTGAAACTCCTCAAACTTATATCTTGGTGTTTTTCAGTGGCCTTTTTCAATCTTTTTCACTCAGATTCGAAATTCTGTAAACAAAATTACAAATCAATTGTCTGTTCTTAGTAACAATGGACAAAAAGATCCTCTAGTCATTAGCTTACAATTATCGGACAATGGTGGGCGCCAAGATCCTTCAGGATCTCTCGTTTCTCTTCTCGTGAAAAAAAAAAAAAAATAAAACCGCCGACCCTCGATTTTCAGTTTTTGATGGGTCGGTCGGGTTACCGGAAACCCAGATAATTTTAAGGACGGCCTTAATTATATTGTTGCTGTAGTACCATAGTGATTTTATTGTTTTCCATACGGTACTTCTACCATTTTATGAGTCATCCAATAAATACATTGTTTGCAGAGAAAAACCCTTTATCCCATCCGTCATTACAGGGATTCATAGACGTCCAATTCTTACTAACTGAATACAGACAGTAAAAAACTCAAAAGTGTACGTTTTGGGCAAGAAATACTCAATATTTTTGACGAAAACTCAATCCTCGAAATGGTGCAAATTATTTCAATGATGTGAAATCCATCGCCGATCCTTCGACAATCTGGCTTCAAATGTTTGGGGATTTTCAGTTCTAGAAATAATTGCCAAAGTTTTGCCAATAACACGCTTGATACAGAAAGCTGAAGTAAACTCAGGTGTGAGACATGCGCAGATCACGATGACGACGATATAACGACAGGGTCTCGACTACAGTCATAGGGCGCACACAGTCTGCGACACGTGCTTTACAACAGAAGATGGGCTAACACCAAATCAAGCGCTCCCATTGGTCGCTGATTGACAGGAAATCTGTACAACCTGTGAAGAGCAACTCTGCAGCCCAACATGAACTTGAGCAAGAGACTACATAGACACGACAAACTCCACGTGCTTTCTGTTTCAGTTGGCGGGACGACGGGAATACGAGAACAAATTTACCATGTGGTTTTCTTCGCTGATAGTAGTGCGATACACTTTGAAATAAAACTACCGGCTGTGTTGTAAAGTTAATATTTGAAAAGAAAACTCTTTTCATTGACGTACATGACAATCACACAAACTATATTCAGATTATGGTCGAAATATTGCTAAATGCCTGGACCAAAATGATTTAATAATAAAAAATACACTGTTTTATTATAATTATAAAACTTTTTTAATCGTTGTAAGGACGAAAACAGGAATCTTGAATAAAGTGGCGACAGAGTCCATTTAACCCAGGTTCTGGCGGTTGCTTACATTGATGACATCCAGCATTTTGTTAAATTCTGCGTAACCTTCTCACGTAACCTTTGGGTAACGCAGTCAAGTTTGGCGTAACCTAACCAATAGGTTACGCACATGTCTGCAGTACCCGTAACCTTTTTGGGGGTTACGCAATGATCTCTAATGTCATGGCCTGCAGGCCTCGATTTAAGGAGTGCTGATGGTAACCTCTCAACAGGTTACCATGAATTCTACACTGGTAACCTGTGGGAACCTATTGCATAATTATTAACCTAATGTCATTTTATTAGTTAAAATTATGGAAACCTGAAAATAGGTTACCACTATTTTTCATATGGCAACCTCCAGGCAACCTGAAAACAGGTTACCACCTTAAATTGAGGCCTGGCCTGTACCATTGGACTAGATTCTTTTCCATCACACAATGTTTTTAATTTATGTCCAAATTTAATGTCTTCATTATATTTCTCAAGTTAAACATTAACCAACAGAAAACTACTTAATTTTATTTCAGTATTTCATTATAAATATCTATGATACGTAAGAACTAAATAAAACACGTTACCAGCTTCACCTGAATGCGTTATTAACGTTTAATTATATTTGGATTTTACAGTGAAATGTATCAGAGGTGAAGTGTGCCAGACCTGTTGACAGTTTGTGGGTTTATGTGGTGTTTGACTTCAGTATTACAGAAATTATTTGTTAATATCTTAATTGGTAGGGTGGTAAAAATATCCAAAAACTCAATATCAGCTTGTGGATGGGCCGTAAAAACTTGGAAAAACTCAATTTCCTACGCTGTAAAACTTACCTTCACATACCTTATTGCTATCGTGTTCCTACGCGATTGCCCCATTGTAAAACCTTACCACAGAACCAAAAGAAATAGTCCCTGTAATGCCCCAATGCCCATGCACGAGTACCCAGAATCCTCTCTGTCTGACCACGTCACTTCCTTCTTTCCTCTACAATCGTAGCGGTCAGACGTAGTTCCATTGTGCTCCCGTAAAAGTTTCAAGATCTACATCTGTAATACCACGATATTCCTCACTCGTAACCTTGGATTACCTACGGAGATTTCCTGGGATATTACCTTGAGAGAGAAGAAGGAATATTACCAAATTCCTGGATTCGAGACCTACCTGGACTTCAAATATCGTCAGGGAGTATTGTCGAATCATAATAAAGATGGCGTCCGTGTTTTGTGTTGTATGTGGACGATCCAAACCCACGACGGATCCGCATTCAGCTTGTCCGCCGTGTAGAGGGGTCTGGTGTGATCAGTTTGCCAAATGTGCAGAATGCGAGCTGTGGACCGACGACGTATTCCAACAATATCTTGTCGGTTCATATGCCAGTGAAGTTTTGCCCCCGCCTGGCTTCGATTGTGCCGAGAGCTTGGTCGACTCTCCGTCTCGCTCTCCTGTGAACGAGCCGGACGAGTCTGCCTCTCTTGATATGTCCGTTACGCATGATTTGAGAGTAACTCCATCTAGTAATTTGCCGAATGTAGTCAGTATTTCTCCTCCTCCATGTACTAATTCTGTTTCAGGAACCAAGGTGGGGAACAAAGATGGCGGCCGTCCCGTAGGTAAGTTACTGCACGGGACGACCTTGACCTTGACGGCCAACTTTGACCCCACCTCTGTGACGTCACTTCCGACTGAGGGTCCCCTGTTTCGGATTGTCAACCCGGAGACTGTGACTTCCGTGGTCAAGGACTCGTCACTTCCGGAGAATCTGTCTTCATCTCGGCGCAGCTCATCTATGTCTATACTACCTACGAAGATGTCAGCTGCTCCTGCGACCGTAATATCACCTCGCCCAGTGCAGTCTACGGTGATTATTACACCCGTTTCCGGTTTTGCTGCTTCTGGCCATTCCCTACTGAATGTTCCCAGACTGTCCAGGGCGCCTTTACAACAGCCGTTGTCAGCTCCCCCGCAGCTTTCTCAACCGGACCAGCGTCAACGCATGCCTGTGTCCAGTTATGACTTCCGGCCAACGGTAGCTCCGAGTATCTCGGATGCTTATATGCAACCATTGACTTCATACCTTCCGGTATCGTCTTACCTTCCGGTATCATCGTATCACATCAGAACTTCCGCTGCTGTTTCTGCGCATGCTCCGACGTCGACTACTTCATCCTACTATAGGACTGCCTCTGCGTATGATGTTCCTGCCTATGTATCTGGTTATGGGGTTCCGGGTCATTCGTCGATGTATGATACGAGAGTAACGTCATCGATGAACAGACTTCCGGTTACGTCATCGGTGTATAGCAGTCCGGCTCCCTATACTGCACCGCCGTACTCTCCGCTTCCTGTACGCAGTGTAGTGTATAGGCCTACTTCATACCCTTCTGTGGCTTCTGTAGTCCGACCTGTTGATGTACCACGTCACGTGTTTCCTACTGCACGTATTCCTACACGACCGACTTCCGGTACATCGGGTGCTCACTTCCGTTCTCCTTCTCCTAGGCCTGTCAGATATGCTATGCCATATCATGCACCTATACCGAGACGACAAGTGAGGGTTGCTCACCCACATCTGCCTAGATACCCAGCTAGGCCGGCGATGTCCCAGTATGCGGCTGCTTCCGGTTCTGCCTTACTTCCTCCTTCTGATAGGCAGTGTCCTCCAGCAACATCTATTCTTTGATAGGTTTAATAGATTGTCTGCTGACTTCGCAGCCCTACAGCGTGACATGTTGATACCTCCACCACCATCTCCTACACCACTTCCGGTGCCCGTGTGGGCTGGCTATCAACCTCGCCTGTATCATCAAGGAGGCCGACTTCCGGTTCCCATCCTCAGCTACCACTTGATCTCTCGCAGGGTAGTAGACCTGCACCTCCCTCGTTTGTGCCCAGGTTTACCCCTGTGAATCCCGGGACAGTGAATAACGCTGAGACGGAAGCGGAAGAACGGACTTCCTTGTTTGATGCTGATCCGGACCTCGCCGCGTCCAGTTACTCTGATACACTGGCTCGCCTGTATGAGTTGTTTCCGGATATGACTCCTCCGCCAATTGTAGAATCCAGAAGGGTCACTGCGATGTCTGATCTCCGACAAGAGCCGTCACATCGCACGTCACTTCCGCCTTCTAGGGCCGTCTTTGAATGTGCTGAACGCATGCGGGACGCCTTCTCACTTCCTAAGACCCAAGATGAGAGGCAACGACAACAGGATTCTAGATCTCTTTTTAAGAAATCTACTGGTGTCTTCCCGCTGGAGCGACCCGTGTTCCGGTCGTATTCAGTACACGGTTCACCTTGGCATGATCGAGCAGCAGTCCAGGAACCAGAACTCGATCAGTTTCTTGGAGTTACTCCGCCGAAGAAAGACATTTCTCTTTCTGTCCGTCAGATTTGTCTACTGGAGGACACTTCTAGACAGGAGGTAGCGATTACTTCCCATCTCGATTGGTTTCTTTATGCCATTCGCACGATCCTTAATCGTATACCTCAAACGTCGCCTTCCGGTTATGTATCTGTTCCGGTGGATGACGTCAACCTGATGAAGGACTTCCTGACGGCAGCTGCGCGTGCAGACGCGGACTTGATGGCATCCTCAGTCTTCATGTCCGCTATGTTTGTACACTTAAGGCGTCTCGCACTGTTTTCGGCCCTGCCTACGTATACTCCGTCCAGTGTGAGATCGACCTTAAGGGAGCAGTCCCCCGCCTCAGGACTTCTGTTTGCCGGTGTACTACCTGAGCTGCAGAATGAAATGTCCGCTGCCAGGACCACACATTCTTACTTTGGACCGCAACAGAGGAAGCGATCGGCCCCTGAGGCCTCGACGTCGTCTTCCTCGGCCCCGAAGAAAGCTTCATCTTCAAGTTCTTCTTCCGGGGCTGGTGCCAAGAAGGATATACCCTCCTCTTCGAAATCCGGCGGAGGTTCGAAGGGAGGGGGGAGCGGCCACTCTAAGCGTGGTGGCGGAAAAGGGAAGTCCGCCAAAGCTTCCAAGAAATGAGGACACGGGCCATGCAGATGTGCTTTCTGCATGGCGAGACCGCACGTTGCCGCTGTTCCCAATTCCACCAGATCCGGCGCTTCCGGTAGGCGGGAGACTTGTAAGGTTTTGGAGGAATTGGGAGGCAATCCAGGCGGATTCGTGGGTATTGAACACCCTACGTCATGGGTATCGGCTGGAGTTCGCCACAACTCCCCCGTTGACTACGTCACCCAGGGCGTCTCAAATTCCAGTGCGTCGGGAGCACCTGATGGAGATTCAGAGGTCCGTGGACAAGTTGGTAGTGAAGGGTGCAGCTATAGAACTTCCGCCAAACGATCTGTCCCCGGGCTTTTATTCTCCGGTGTTCCTGGTCCCCAAGAAGAACACCACCGAAATGCGTATGGTTATAAACCTGCGTCGGTTGAACAAGGACTTCTTGGCCCCGCCTCCTCATTTCCGGATGGAGTCGTTCCGGTCTATTCGTTTGGCTCTGTTACAAGGGGATTGGATGATGTCTCTCGACCTCCAAGATGCATATCTGCATGTTCCGATCTACAGGGCTCATCACAAGTATCTGCGCTTCCTGGTTGGCAACCGGAAGTTCCAGTTACGCGTGCTCCCTTTCGGACTATCCACATCCCCTTGGGTCTTCACCAGAATTTTCAACCCGGTGGCGTCATTCCTGCACACGAGAGGTCTCAAGTACCACTTCTACCTCGACGATTCCCTACTACGGAATCAGTGCAGGGAGGAACTCCGCAAGGACACCAATTTCGTTTGGGAGGTCCTTGTTGCTCTGGGCTATCTTCCTCACGAGGGCAAATCGGAGTTGACACCATCCCAGTCTCGAGTCTTTCTCGGAGTTTCCTACGACACCCTTTCAGCGTTAGCGAAACCTCCGGAAGACCGCTGGAAGAAAATTCTGACGTCGGTGCCGACGTTCCTGTCAGCATCGCACAGACGTGCTCTCCAGTTCGCTGCAATTATCGGCCTGTTAACATCAACTCAGGATGTAACACCTCGAGGTCGGTTGCAGCTTCGGCCGTTGATGATGCACCTCAACAACCATTGGCCGAAACGGCACCTGAATCCTACTGTCCCTGTGACAGAGGATGTCAAACGTCTCCTACGCTGGTGGCTGCAGCCGGAGAACGTGATGATAGGTGTCACCTTCCTACCCTTTCAGCCGTCCCGTCAACTGTTCACGGACGCATCGATGGAAGGATGGGGAGCACATTTGGGTTCGAGGTCAATATCCGGCTTGTGGAACGACAGCCAGAGGAAGCTACATATCAATGTATTGGGAGTTCCAGAGATTGCTTCCAGACCTCAAGAACCAATGCTTGTTAGTAGCAACGGACAACACGACAGTCCTCGCCTACATAAACAAGCAGGGAGGGACTCACTCTCCCCAACTGCTGGATCAAGCACAGAAATTCTTCAGCCTATGTTGGGACAACGGAATTTCTGTGCGAGCTCGCCACATTCCCGGTCATCTGAACGTCTTAGCCGACGCACTGTCCAGACCGAATCAGATAATAGCGACCGAATGGCAGCTCCACGAAGACATCCTAGCCCAGATGTCTCGGATATGGGAGACGCCGAACGTAGATCTGTTCGCCACCCGTTGGAACCATCTACTGCCGGCCTATGTCTCCCGTTCCGGATCCAGCAGCCCTGGCAGTCGACGCCCTGTCTTTGGACTGGTCCGACATGATTGCGTACGCCTACCCGCCGCCAGCAATCTTGTCACAAGTCCTCCGGAAGATCCAAGCACAGCCGTGCGTGGTCTACCTTGTGGCTCCGTGGTGGCCCACTCGCCCTTGGTTTCCAGACCTGATGGATCTTCTCATAGACGTGCCTCGTCGGCTGCCGCTTTGGTGGAACCTGCTTCGTCAGCCGAGATCCAGCCTGTATCACTCGAATCCCGGTCTATTTCAACTGACCGCGTTCAAGTGCTCCAGCATCAGCTCGTTGAGGCTGGATTTTCTGTCGAAGCGTCCGAAAGGATGGTCCGGTCCACCAGAGCATCAACGACTGCGGTGTACCAGAACAAGTGGAAGTCCTTCGCTACCTGGTGTTTTGGACGTGGAATTGTTCCAACCTCTGCCACTGTTCACCAGGTAGCAGACTTCCTTTTGCATCTGTTCCATGACAGGCAGCTTGTTCCGGCCACGGTCGACGGCTATCGGTCCGCTATCTCCAGGGTACTTCAATTGACCACAGGTGTCAACCCATCACTCGACGTCAACCTTTCTGCCCTTCTTCGTTCCTTTCGGGTGGAGAGGCCTACTCCGACGCCGCAGCTTCCTAAATGGGATTTGGCTCTGGTTCTGAGACGGCTCTCTGAGCCGCCCTTCGAACCCATCGGCACCTGTGAGTTGAAGTTTCTATCTTACAAGACCGTATTTCTGATTGCCTTTGCCTCTGCCGCCCGCGTATCAGAAATCCATGCCTTGGACTTCAGGTCTTTGAGATACAACCCTAAGTGGACCTGGGTGGCGTTATCTACTCTCCCGGATTTTGTTGCGAAGAACCAGTCCCTCCACGACAATCTTCCGAGAGAGTTCGTCATCCCGGCTCTGTCCAACATCCTGTCCGCGGCTGTTGACGATGACAGTCTTGTGCCCCGTCAGAGCTCTCTCCTGTTACCTGGCACGTGTGGAGCATATGAGAGCTGGGCGGGTGCGTCTTTTCATCCCGTTTGGGCCCTCTTCCAAGCAGGAGATATCTAAAAATACTATATCTTCCTGGCTTGCCAAGACTATTCGTTTTGCGTACACGGACATACCACCTGAGGTTATCTCCTTGTCCAAGGTCTCCGCCCATGAGGTCAGGGCCATGGCGGCATCCTGGCCTCTATGGACCAATAGATCCGTGTCCGACATAATGAGGGCCTGCTACTGGAGGAGTAATGTTACCTTCGTGTCTCACTACCTCCGGGATCTGACGCTCCAACGACGGGACATCTTCTCACTGGGACCCCTGGTGGCTGCCCAGTCAGTTGCGGACCCGTCTACGCACTAGACCTCCTAGTGATTTTACCATTTTTTAAAATCTGGTAAGTGTCTGCTCTCCCCAAATTTTCAAAAAAAGGGGGGGGGGGAGGTTTTGGTCTAGTGCTTGTCAGCCATTCACTAGGCCCGCTTATATGTATATATTAGGGCTGGGTGATTATATCGATGGCCATACCGTCATGTTATATGTCTTTATGGCACTCGATTATCTCGCTGACTCCTGTTTTGCCTTGCGGCCTATGCTTGAGAACTTTTCTGTTTGACCACTATTTCCCTCCTCCTGCTATGATATTCTAGCAATAAGGTATGTGAAGGTAAGTTTTACAGCGTAGGAAATATGAAAAATTTGAAAATCAATTTTCCTATTTCTAAGCTGAAACTTACCTTCACATACTGTGATGGCCCTCACAGCCTCCCCGCTAATGGGTTATTCACACTGCGATTGAATAGGAAAGAAGGAAGTGACGTGGTCAGACAGAGATGATTCTGGGTACTCGCGCATGGGCATTGGGGCATTACAGGGACTATTTCTTTTGGTTCTGTGGTAAGGTTTTACAATGGGGCAATCGCGTAGGAACACGATAGCAATAAGGTATGTGAAGGTAAGTTTTAGCTTAGAAATAGGAAAATTGATTTTCAAATTTTTCATATTTGAGCATAAAAAACCTCAATATTTTGTATTGGGTAGTAAAAATTTGGATTTTCTATGAATCCTTGCATTATAGTTACTGACAGGGAATTCCCTGGAGAAGGGAGTTCTTGCAGAAAAAGTATTGGAGGGGTTTACGAGACGTGCCCTCCCCTCCACTTTGGTCCAGTTTTTCGGAAATATATTCACACGATCTGCATCATGGAACCAGACAAGGGTGCCCATTTTCACTATACGTATTTATCTTGTGTATAGAAGTGATTAACAATGAAATTAGGAAAGACATCCTATTGAAGGTGTATGTTGACTAAGAAGATATCAAGGACGTTTTTTATGCAGATGACTTCCAACGTATTATTGCCAAAAACATCAATTTTCAACAAAATAATGCTCGAAAAACGTGCTTTTATACGCCCGCTGAAAAAGCGGAGTGCTATGGGATGGCGCTGTCCGTCTGTCCTAGTGTCCGTCCCTCCGTTTCGTGTCTGGGCTGAATATCGCGCACTTTTCAAACTACGGATCCGACGTTTGGTAGGTAGGTGCATTAGAGGGAGACTACATGTCATGCGTTGCTTTCGTGCATATGGGCTGTTTCCATGGCAACCAGACACACCCTCTTTATCTCGGCCATTGTAAAGATAGTTTCTCTCGTGTCCGGACTGTATATCGCACACTTTTCAAGCTACTGATCTGAAGTTTGGTAGGTAGGTGCATTAGGGGGAGATGACGTGTCATGCGTTGCTTTCGCTCATGTAGGTCATTTCATGGCAGCCAGACACACCCTCTTTCGCTCGTGTCCGGACTGTATATCGCACACTTTTCAAGCTACTGATCTGAAGTTTGGTAGGTAGGTGCATTAGGGGGAGACGATGTGTCATGCATTGCTTTTGCTTATGTGGGTCATTTCCATGGCAACCAGACACACCTTCTTTACCTCAGTCATTGTAAGGATAGTTTCCTCCGGGCTGTATCATCGCACACTTTTCAAGCTTCGGATCTGAACTTTGGTAGGTAGGTGCATTACGGGGAAACGACATGTCATGTGTTGCTTTTGCTCATGTGGGATATTTCCATGGCAACCAGACACCACTTTATCTCAGCCATTGTCAGACAGGCCATCCTAAACACATTGTATATGTGAATTGTTGGAGCATTTATCCAGTGGTTACTTCACTCAACGACCTTGACTGACAGTGATGATTCACAAATTCAGTACATCTTCCCAAATAAAGCTGTTTTCAATACTCAGTACAGTCCTTCTTTTCTTGTACACCACTAACTATCACATGTACCGTACATGTAACAATCCAAACAGTGCTGAAAGTTTTCAATTCACTGTTCCACCTGTTCAGACTGATATGTTTTTCAGCCGTATTTTGAGTTCAAACTGAGCTCTTGGTCGTGTTGGCAATCTGACCCCCATTTTGAAAGGTCGAGGTCTCGTCAAGGGAATTCCTTCTTCATTCTATAAATAGTCATCAATTTGATTGATGGCCAATGAAAACACGTGATGACGGATTTGACAACAAGGTAGAACCAAGCTGGAGACCAATGCGTCTTGCGATTGGACTACATGTAAGCCAACCACGTGGCCGAAATAAAGGTTGTTCATTGTCTCAGATGTTCTACATAGTGGGATTTTCCACAACAACAAAGATGATGATGTAATTTCGATACTGGTGGCTATTCTGTCACTGAGGAAGTTGACAGATATGTGAAAATAAAGTTTGTTGCGTGGGGCTTCTCTAAAAAGAAGATTGAATGTATAAATATACCACAGCTTACAACTAATACTGGGTATTTTTTTAGGCATGTCAAATATTCAGCACTAAAAGAGAATTTAGATAGCACATTGGGGAAAGTCTATCCCTAAACTGTTCAGTTCTAATGTCGATAAAGAGATATTCCAATTGATTTGGAACAATCATCAAAAAAAATTTAAGAGAAGACACATACATTTGGGGAAAAAGCCAGAGACTAGCTTCGACACACACAACCAGAGGAAGATGGGGTGGTTAAATTGATATTTTGCTGATAAGACCTTCATGTTTGAAATTAAGCACAAAGAAATATTCAGAAAGTTAGGTAGACTAACATATTTACTGAATTTTAACTATTATATCTCAAAATTATTAAAGCGATAGGATACTCCAATTTTACATGGAAATTCTTGCAAATTGGTCAAAGAGAAAAGAACCAGGTGAAGATCAAACCAGTATAATGAGCTTATATGGAATAACAAAAATATTTTATTTGGCAACAAATCAATGTACAACATCGTATGGCATCAAACTGGTATTAATTTTGTAAAAGATCTTTGCGATGAAAATGGAACCACTGCCAGAATTACAGGAGAGTACATTTTCATGTCCCTAACAAAGGAATACTATGGTATCATTTCTGCTGAGAATAGTTTTGTTGGATCCAAACTATTTAACAAAATTCCTTATGGATAACAACTTCTAGTTTATTCAGGATGACATTTCGATACAGGTACTAATATCGTTCTCAAGTCTCAAGATACGGTACTTAAAGTATCGTTGATTGACTTGAGAACGATATTAGTACCTGTATCGAAACGTCGTCCTGAATAAAGTAGAAGTTGTTATCCATAAGGAAGTTTGTTTATTTATCTACTTCCCAACTTCTAAATGCCACTAAAAGAAACTATATTGAAATAGAAGGTGTTAGATGTTACGTCTGATCTTTGTACATGTATAGAATGTTTACTGCCCCAACGCCCATACTACATGGGCATTGTAAGGGTACCATACTGTAAAACCATAGCCAGAATGATGAATAAAAATGCTCACTGGCTTGTTCCAGGGCTTAAACGGAAGGGGGAACCACAGTTCATACAGGCTTAAATATTGATGTCCTGTTGTGACATTCCGGGGAGCACTGACAGTGGTACATGTGTGGCACATTATCAATGTTATTATAGTTAGGTGATAATTATCTTCAGTGTGTTTAGATTTTGTACATGTAAAAGTATATATCTCAATCAGTGTGGAGAAGAAAATCTATGCAAAAAGGTGGGTGGTTCACCCCAAGGTATCATTGGAATGGTTGCCATTTCCATGATTAATCTGCTCACACAATAATACCAGGACATCTAGTTGAGTTTCTAACTTGTGATATGACAGATTTTTATTCTCATACTAAAATACTATACATTATTAATCACATTTTATAGCAACAGAGGTCACTTATGTACTCAATCCAGCTGATCTAATTTTGTCAAACATATCATGTTTAATTATGTGTGTACATGTATGAATGTGAATATGATGTAGAGTGTCCATATTGATAGGGTTCATTCCTCTTGTCCGTATGAATGTCATGGGAAAGGTTTATTGACCAATTGACACTCAAGTTTTAATAATGAACTATTTCCTACTAAACCACAACATTGGGATTTTATGTTCATATATGTTCAATTGTGATGGTAATTCGCGTGAGAAAGAACCCAGTCAATCTGTTGCAGGTTTAGTTCTTTTAGTTGTTCGAGTGTAATTGTGAGAATTCATGTTTACGAGCTGAGAAACATCATCATCGTCAATAACTGGACAAATTCCGAGGACGCCCAACTTGGATGAGGCAAGCCCCAGCTGGAAAATTTGGGGAAGTAATTCTTCATTGGCGGGGGAGAATTTAAAACAGATTGTTTTATACATGTAAATTACCCGTGTGAGATTTGTTGCACCACTTTTTCTTGAATCAAAACTCTGACCAAGCATAATTCAAAAATTTGTAGTTGGAACGTCCTTGGTTCAAGTGTTACGCCCAACTCACACTACAAACATTTTGTTGTATTAAAACAGAACAGCTTGTTCGTGTTTTTATCCCATCGGCATATATGCCGGATGGGATCATGTCGTCACGCTGTCCGGCTGGCTGGCTGGCTGGCTGAACGACGTGACCGCTCTAAAAGGTGAACCGTTCCAGCTAGAGTCTTCAAATTTTGTATACTGCATTGTTGGGTGGTAAAGCACAAGCCTATTGAAATTGAGCACATTTAGTTGATTTTTGTGGTTTCTATGGCAACATAATGAAACATATCCATATAACGATGTGACCACTCTAAAAGGTGAACCGTTGCAGCTGGAGACTTCAAATTTGGTATACAGCATTGTTGGGTGGTAAAGCACAAGCCTATTGAAATTGGGGACATTTTGGTGGTTTTTGTGGTTTCCATGGCAACATAACGAAAAATATCCACATTACGACGTGAATGCTCTAAAAGCCGACCCGTTGCAGCTGGAGACTTCAGATTTGGTATACAGCATTGTTGCATGGTAAAGCACAAGCCTATTGAAATTGGGGACATTTTGTTGATTTTTGTGGTTTCTATGGCAACATAATGAAAAATATCCACATAAACATTACTGTTTTTCCCCCAACTGCTTCTGTTTCCCCTCATTGAATGCCCTTCATCTGTCTATACCGGAGATTTATATTGCTCATGTGGAAGGGACGGCAAGTTCACACTAGGCCGATGGGATCAAGTGTGGCCGAGGCCTCTAGTTGTTCGTGGTAACCTCACACTGCGAAACATTTTCTCTTGACCGCCAGTCACCCCGATCACGCAGCGAGGCTGCCGGTCATGTGATGGGAGCCATTTTCTTATGTCATGTGAGAGCGGCTTGATCACATGACCGACAGCTGTCAGTTGATTGGATAACTGTTGGTAAATGTTCGGACAAATGTTCGCAATCACCACACACTGAAGAAAAAAACTGTTTTGAGGACGAAAACATGTTCCGAAAATCAAACATGTTTGATTTCACGAACATGTCCCTCGAACAAAATGTTCGTGTTTCTGGGCACCTCACACTGTAGACAAAACATGTTTTGAACAGTGTTTTTGTTCTAATACAACAAAATGTTCATAGTGTGAGTTGGGCTTATGTACTAGTGACATTGTCCTGAATGCTGGTATCATCATTTCTGGCTTCCCGCAGGCAGCATGGCCACCTCTGCTCCTCCTTGGCTGGCAGCATGGCCACCTCTGCTCCTCCTTGGCTGGCAGCATGGCCACCTCTGCTCCTCCTTGGCTGGCAGCATGGCCACCTCTGCTCCTCCTTGGCTGGCAGCATGGCCACCTCTGCTCCTCCTTGGCTGCCGACCTCAGTGTCGGCGAGCTGACAGTGTTGTGCAACATTGCTGTAGGCCTGAACAGTCTGAGTAACAATTACTCCCCGATTCATTGATTGAGTCTATAGACTTCCAAAAGTATGACGTCATTTGTACGAGCACGCATGACTCAAAATCTAGGTGGGCGACCCTCGCCAAGAAGTTCATCAGGTTGTAGCGCTTGAATAAAAGTACTTCTGGCCAAAATATGGAAGTCTATACTCAATTTAGGGATTCGACAAGGTGCAATTACATTAACATTGCGGCCATTGTAAATCAATTAGTGGTACATGTAGGCCCTATAATCTTGAAGGTAATCTGAAAGCAGAAGTCCCTGCTGGGCTCCATTTGGTTCACTGTCACTAAACTGCCTGAGGCAGACTGTTGTTGCCTGTATAAATATTGAACAGGGAGTACAGCACCAAAACTCATGCCCAACTTCAGAACATTAAAATATAAGGGCTGCATAGCGCCAGCCTTTATCTGCATAATTAACGATTATCAAGTGGAGTGGAAAGGCAATTTAATTAAAACTCATGCTCTAACTACAGTCTCTATGCAAACTCAGTAAAAAAAAAAGTTTATTACCATAAAAAAACGGAAAGAGTCCTGGATTTATTTATAAATGCTCTCATGCCTTGGTTATCTGAGTGTTACAATATAATTATCGTTTAATTTTCTGTGTGGCATTTAGAGCCAGTTGAGTCCTTCAAAAATATCAGGGAAAACTGGTGTTGCTGTTCTTATGCCATACATACATGTATCAGCTACTTGAAATAAACATGGAGATGAACTGAGCATGTACATGTGTGTATGAACTCGTTCTTGCATCATGATTGGTGAAACTACGGTAATTCCCCTAATAATTCAATCACAGGAAGTTCACTTTTCAACTCTGTTATTCAAACACAGAGAAAAAGTAACATTCCCATTCTTCATTCAAGTTGAAGAAAAGTCATATAATGACAAAATGTGACACCTTGTAGATGGTCCCATCAAGAATATTTTCAGATATAAGCCATTTTTGTTGCACTTCCGGTGATCGAATTATTAGGGGAATTACCGTAATCAAATCATGTCAAGTCCTGGACCTGTACAATACTGACCAATCAAATCATGTCAAGTCCTGGACCTGTACAATACTGACCAGTCTTGGTTGCCTAATAGGTAAAACTAATGCAGGGTCATAGTTATCTGTTTGTCAACAATTTCTTGTCCAGTCCCTATCTCGATCAGTATTTGATGGACAAATTTGAAAGTTACATGGAAGATGCTTAGTACCTTGCAGATGTTCACTGTGAGTGTGACATTTTTGGCTCATCTGGGCCGAAGGCCCGATGGGCTAATATCATGGCCTGATTGTCCGTCGTGCAGTGTGCGTTGTGCGTCGTCCGTAAACATCTTCTTCTCTGAAACCGCTTGGCTGATTAAGCTGAAACTTGGCATGCATGTTCCCCTCATTGAGTACACCAGAATTTGTTCATGCGGTTCAGAATTTGTTCATGATTTTAAATATGGCAGGCTGCCATGGTGGCCATCTTGAATTTGCCAGTGAAATCTTCACATCATTATTTTTCGGTAACTGCTTCATGGATCTTTCTCAAATTTGGTACACCGGTTCCCCTTTGGGTCTAGTTGTACAACATGTGTACTTTAGTCCAATTTGAATATTCAATATGGCTGCCAGGTGGCCATCTTAAAAACATTATTACAATGTATTGGTAAATCTCGGGAACTACTTCATGAATCTTTCTCAAATTTTGTATAAATGTTCCTGTTGGGTCCTGTTGTGCACTGTCTTTGCCTCTTTGGTCCGATTCAAAAATTAAATATGGCTGCGAGGCAGCCATCTTGAATTTTCCCCATTAAAACATTGTTATGGCAAATTCTTGGGAACTACTGCATGGAGCTTCTTAAATTTGGTACAGATGTTCCGCTATTTAGTCCGATTCAAGAATTCAAAATGGTCACCACGTGACCAGGCGGCCATCTTGATAATGTTTTTTTATATATTAAATCTTTGGAACTATTGAATGAATCATTCTCAAAGTTTGTAAAAACGCCCCCCTTACATTGATACAAAGGTCCTCCTTTGCGTTTAGATGTGTTTTTAGTCTGATTTGAAAATTCAATATGGCCACCGGGAGGCCAGAGTTCGAATTTGGCACCTGTCCGTCAGTCCGAGACTGGTAAAAAATCAAACGGACTGGTGTGAGTGACTGAACAACAAGTCCGTCGGACTGGTAACAAAAAAGCTCTCCGTTCATTGTGTAAACTATTTCTCTGGATATCTCCGCACAATTTGTAAAGAATGAAAAACGAAATATCTGTTTTCGGTTACTCAACCGAGTCTAAATAAATCGTGCAAGTCTAAAACAATTTCCAGCAAATTCCAACGAAATCACGACCACGGCCGCATTTTACGACAACAACAACAGCCGTAAAGTGGTGCGAACATTGTCAGCAATTACCGTAAAGTGTGACTGTAATGCAGCATGGCAATGCAGACTGGCGATCTTTTCAGAAAATAAAGCTCCCAATTCCAGGTCGGGAATCGAGAAATCAGCAACATGATTACGCTTCAGTCGACCTGATCATGTTTACCAGGACAATTTTAAACATATTCTCCATCAACTTCGAAAGAAATCTACTGATTTTTTTGGCTTGAAATGGCGTTTGTTGAAGCAGTGTTTTTCGCGACGACACGTCCAGTCAAAGTCGCTGTCGAAGTCTAGCCGACGGGGTTTGTCGTCTGTGATTATCTTCACACGCGCTCAAGAAATGCACAATTATTAATTTCTTATTTTGTAGCAACCATCACAAAGCACAAAATATTCATGATGACAAATGTTCCCACATCATCTTTTATTTAATATTAACGGACTAGTAAAAATATTTACGGACTTGTTACATTTTTGGCTCACCAGTCCGGCGGACTGGTTCAAATTTTTCTTAAATTCGAACCCTGGAGGCCATCTTGGAAAAAAATGTTATTGCTAAATCTTGGGATCGAGGGCTCTACTGCATGAATCTTTCTCAATTTGTGTATGACAAGGATTCATAGAAGTCTAAATTTTTACTACCCAATACAAAATATTGAGTTTTTTTTATGCTCAAATTTTATTTTTCCAAGTTTTTACAGCCCATCCACAAGCTGATATTGAGTTTTTGGATATTTTTACCACCCTACATGTACCAATTAAGATATTAACAAATAATTTCTGTAATACTGAAGTCAAACACCACATAAACCCACAAACTGTCAACAGGTCTGGCGCACTTCACCTCTGATACATTTCACTGTAAAATCCAAATATAATTAAACGTTAATAACGCATTCAGGTGAAGCTGGTAACGTGTTTTATTTAGTTCTTACGTATCATAGATATTTATAATGAAATACTGAAATAAAATTTTAAGTAGTTTTCTGTTGGTTAATGTTTAACTTGAGAAATATAATGAAGACATTAAATTTGGACATAAATTAAAAACATTGTGTGATGGAAAAGAATCTAGTCCAATGGTACAGGCCATGACATTAGAGATCATTGCGTAACCCCCAAAAAGGTTACGGGTACTGCAGGTGCGTAACCTATTGGTTAGGTTACGCCAAACTTGACTGCGTTACCCAAAGGTTACGTGAAAAGGTTACGCAGAATTTAACAAAATGCTGGATGTCATCAATGTAAGCAACCGCCAGAACCTGGGTTAAATGGACTCTGTCGCCACTTTATTCAAGATTCCTGTTTTCGTCCTTAAAACGATTAAAAAAGTTTTATAACGAACGAAGTTCGGGACCGCGAAGTGGTCCCTAACGGAGTTCGTTAAATAGGTAACATACATGCATTACGTGAGACAAAATACAGATACAGAACTTAATCACTCACCCAGTGTAAATCCATGTAAAGACAGACAATCACCGAAGTCTATCATGTTCAGATTTCATCGTTTGCGTGGGCGTATTTTGCGGGGGCTGCCATATTGGATTTGAGGCAGTGTGGGTAATAGCTAAAATTAGAACAGTATCGAAATTTAATCTAAAAATATTTGCTATAGATTTGAAACAAAAAAGGATAATATGCTAATAAATTCAAGGATGAATTCCCTTCCGATTCCATTCCGACTGATAGAATATTCGGCGAAAACGCCCGAGTGTCGTCTGCACTTCCCGCACGCAAATGCGGTCAGACCTCTTTTTCGCGAAAATGGCACTTCACATCAGTGCAGAAATTTCATAAAATTTAGTTCTACGGCAAGAAAAAGCTGTATAACGTGTCCATCTATAACAAGCTTATTTATTAGGCTTTGAAGATCTGATGTTTCGTAAAGAGATAATCGGTTGTTCATTTAAAAAATAAACATTTGCCACGGAATTGTGACCTTACGCCGTAGCAAAATCAAGCCATTCAAGTTCTGTCGCTGACGTCCGCGTGATAAATTAGGTCATCCAAGTTCGCAAAGAAAAGGGGGAAGGGGGTCACATCAAGCTGATTATCAATAGGGGATTTTAATTATAACAGGCAAGAAATCATTTCCAATTAAACGATGACACTGCGATTGTCTGAACCGTCAGATATCATCCATTCACTTCAGATTATGGCCTAGATCTAGACATTAATAGGTACGGACAACCAAGATGCAGGTAAAGTTCATAAAACAAACACATTCATCAAGCTATAGTTTATTGCAGATTTTATTGTGTTTAGATCCGTACACTTCTGATGGGTCAATTCATGAATAGCTTTGAAGTCAAACAGCAAAATTTTACCAAGAACTCGAACAACTTATAAAACGAAATTTTAGAAAGTCAGATTCTTCATATTTAGACATGCATTCCCCCCCCCCCCTCATATTTAGACATGCATTCCCCCCTCCCCCCTTCCTATATATTTTTGTACTATGAGTTCGTACAAATGTTTAACAAAATTGAAATATTGACAAAAACAAATTTGGGGCATTTCTCTATTATTATTCATTATTTTCTATAATTCGGCATGATAAAACAATAGCTACGGTACCGGTAGTATACAGCCTATACGTTAACAACTATTACGTAGTCATAAATAAATAAATATTTTGATCCATACGATAGAATAGAATAGATGTTTATTTGCTAACTAGCACCTACATGTACATGAATGAAAAAAACCCACCTACATGAGGCGAACAATCAATAATGTAACATACACTTGCGCAATTCAATTGAATTCTTTATTAGCACAGATATGCTGAGATGAATTATGCATGTCAAAATAGTGCCCTGATATCTATTACAAGATTTTACTAAATCATACAAATCTTGTTAAAAGTATCTTAAAATATTTCAGTGTGTTACACATTTGTAGTTATAGTACAAAAAAAAAAAAAAAAAAAAGGGGGGGGAGGGGGAGTGGGGAATGTCCACAGAGGGAAATGTTTGAAGGAGGAAATATCTAGGGAAATCAGGGCTTCTTGTTTAGCGTGAGTGATAGCTCACCTGCACGCAAACACTCGCGTAAATTCATGTCACGAGAGTGATTTTTAGCTCACGTAAACGGTCACATTTTATATTGTATTATATTGCAATCACTCACCTGACTTTTAAATATCCCTCTCCTACATATTTTGACGCGAGCTATTTTTAGCTCACACACTAATTCTAAACACGAAGCCCTGGAAATGTCTACAGGGGTAAATGTCCTCAGGGTGGAATGTCCTGGCTTCATAAGCTATCAAGCTTGTTTTTCATTTGTTTACAATAATTTGATTATATATAACTAATTTATAAACATCGCAATATTTCTGTCCATTATATAGTAATATCTCTCTTCGAACAGTTTGGCATTCTTAATTTTTCATTCAAGGATAAAATTAAAATAATTCTATCAGCTTAATTCCTTGAATTAATTTATAATGAAGAAGCATCTCAATATTTTGTGGTTTATATATTCGATCAACATACTTTATCCCAGATCCGATCCAGAGTATCAATTCTGATCGACTGTATTTGATTATACTGAAAATAATTCATATTTTCGGACCTTGAAATGTATGAAACATATACTATATGGTATAGGCAGTCTGCTATGTCAGATAAAGAACAATACGTTTCCCGATTGATCAAATATTCAACGCATCATCCACAACCACAGCAATTCCAAACTTTTGGGTTGCCAGTATTTCATCAGAAATCACCAAGCCACAAACGACCAGGAAAATGAAAAGAACTCGCACTAGGCTGCGCCTATGTATATAATTTTCAATGTCCCTTCTAAGCTTCCGTAATATAACAGTGACTATATAGACCTATATGGTTTGCGAAAAAAAAAATGATACGAAAAAGGCAAAGTCAGAAGCGAACAAAAGAAGTATACTTCGTTCGTTTCTAGGCTTTGCCTATTTCATATTAATTCCATCGTGTAATACAACGTTAGTTATATATATTGGTACATATATCAAGAAACTAATATTTATATAGGGCCACTGACATACACCTGCTGTGAGATATATGGAGTGAGATATGTATAGTCGGTGTGGAGGTGATGTCATGTATGACATTGGTCAAGCCACAGGCCCACAAAACAAGAGTTTTGGGGGGTGTGGGCGGTGGTATTAGAGTGAAGTGTCGAAATATGGGGTCTCTATATATAACCCCATGTTGTGGATTTATATAAAGCATGGGGTTATATATAGAGACCCCATATTTCGACACTTCGCCCTAAATCTTGAGGCAAGGTGTCTACATACCTAATTTGGAAGAATCTGTTCAGGTTTTCAAAAGTTATATACCTTGGCCCACAGGTGGCACTTCTTAATATAGGCGGATCGGCATAGAATACAATCCCAGGCGAGACTGTGATGAAAGGCAACCAAATACTAAATTTGGAAAGAATCCGTTTAGGTTTTCAGATGTTAACTAGCTTGGTCCACAAGTAACGTCACCTTTGGGTGATTCGACGTGAAAAAACATCCCATGCGAGATCTTTAGGCAAGGGACCCACATTACAAAGGAGAGAATCCGTTCAGGTCCTCAAAAGTTATTGTTCAGAAACGAAATGATTAATTGATCCACAAGTGGCGCTACCTATAGGCGAATCGATTTGAAAAACAATCCAAGCGAGATCTTGAGGCAAGGTACCCACCTTCGTTCAGGTTTTCAGAAGTTATTGTCCGGAAACGATATACTGATTTAGTCCCCAGACGACAGCACCTTTAGCGGATTGGCATGAAAAACAATCCCAGTCGAGATTTTGAGGCGCGGTATACATATACCAAATTTGAACAAAATACGTTCAGTTTTGTCAAAAGTTGTTGTCCTGAAACAGAGTAGGACGGACGAACCAGGCGGACGGGATGTCAGACGATCGAGGGACAAATGTCCATGTCGGAATATGTAACCCGCACAGCTCGGGAAACTAACAACCGTTAGCGAGGCATGTTCATGCATTTTTTGTTTGTTTCGCAGAAGTAAGAATCTGTGGAATCGTTTTGGTTCATCCACACGGACAACCACCAGCATGCTATGCTCTCTTGTATTTTTGTTCTACTAGCCCAGCCTTACATAGGGGTGTCTACGACAAATAGGGAACCTTGTTCATGTATTATATGTTTATCTGTGTAGCAGGTGTTGGTAAATTTCGGAATTGTGAGGAAGTACAAGTTCTCAAAGATCTGTTAAGTAGTCTATAGATAAGGGTA